>PVIH01011399.1:0-69420 GCA_004025045.1 Sigmodon hispidus
GATGGAGAAGTGGATGATGGATGGCTGGTGTGCTGGTCGGCTTCTGTCAGCTTGACATAAACTGGAGTCACCTGGGAGAGGAAATCTTAATTGAGAGAATGCCCTGATTAGACTAGTCTGTGGTGCATTTTCTTGATTAATGACTGATATGGGTGGGGCATTGATGTGGGAGGGCCCCGCCCCCACCCTGCCCACTGTGGATGATACTACCCCTAGGCAGGTGGTCCTGGTCTGTGTAAGAATGGTAGATAAGCAATCCATGGAGAGCAAGCCAGTCAGTGGTGTTCCCCATGGTCTCTGCTTCAGTCCCTGCCTCCAGATTCCTGTCTTGAGCTCTTGCCCTGGCTTCCCTTGATGATGGACTGTAACCTATAAGCTGAAGAAATCTGGTCCTTTCCCAAGTTGCTTTTGGCCTTGGTATTTATCACAGTAACAGAAAAAAATGAGGTAGGTGGGATTGTAGATAGTGAATGAATAGAAGGAGATTATGGATAGGAGATGGATGGATAGAGGAAGGAGGTGGTGTGAGACGGACCAGGAGAATGGATTGGGAATTTTATATGCTATAAGCACATTTGTGCTACATGTACATTTGTGAGTTGCTTACTATGGACACATTGCTTATTAGGACGGTTTATTTGTTTTGAGTTAATCCTTAATCTAGATGCTGCTTTAGGAAGAACATGGGACTCAGTGGCCTTGAGAGAATGCAAACACACACTAATACAAACAGAGAGACGGTAATGAGGGAAAATTGCAGAAAATGATTAACGCTCACACTTAGAGATGGAGTGGGGTTCCTGACCAGAGAGACAAGACTGAATTTTGGAATGGCCTTTGAAGACAAAATAGATATTATGTCAGTCTGGCATCTTCCCAGATTGCTGCCTTTCTGAATAAAACACCACTTAGAGATTCAATTCCTGTTCAGTTCACTGATATTGTGGTGACAGACATTGTGAACTCTGGTATTTCAGTTACCGATGGATGGAGGATGATGAGGGATGCATTAAAAAGTAAGGAACAGGTACATGGTGGATGGATAGATGGGAGTGGGTCGGATGGAATAGATGGGTGGGTAGATATACAAACATATGGATGAATGACCACCTAAAATGAAAAAACATACGGCCGAAATCAGGAACCCTTTGTGCACTGTAGCAGTTGTATAAATGGATGAGATGAATGGCAGGCATGCACTGAGGTGTTTTTACAGTGGAAGCCCTTTGTGTAGGTTTTCTAATTTTGCCTTCACAACTGTAGAGTGTTTTTTTAAAAACATCATCCTTATGGAAATTGAGGCTCAGAGGTGTTAGACTATGCTTTACCCCAAGGGCTTCTATGGGTTATGGCTATCACCATATCTTGATAATAAGGTAGTCTTGATTCCTTTGGTATAACAAACAATTCATGGGAAAGCTCATGTTTTCTCCAGAGTGGCAAGTTTGATAATTTTCTGTGTGTGCTTCCATGTGGGAAATGTCCTGTCTCCAGCAATCACTTATTGATTACACAACCTTGGGAAGGACTTGGCAAATCTGTTAAATTTCATGACTTTTCTGAGTCTTGTGAGTTTCCCTACTTATACCCTTCCGTGTTTCCACAGGAAGAAGTAGCTGCTGACAACAGTTGCCGTGACATTCTAAGTAGTAGAAGATAGTAGCTCCTTCACAAAATATTAGATTGTCAAACCGCGAAAACAAAGAGCTTTGTGAGTACAGGGACACTCTATCTAATGTGTCTCTGAGTATGAGGGCTTCATGAACAGATCTAAGTGGGTTTGGCTCTACACTGTACCAAGTGAGTAAACTAAAGGCAGATCAATTTCTTTCTCCACCTCTTACTTTCCCAGTCTGTAAAATGGTGACTTTTGTTAGAAAAGACATGGAAAACATTTTTGAACTATTGGGAGATATCTATCATTTTCTATCAAGAAGTCTGTAATGGTTGAATAAAATCCTTAAATTCTTGGCTTCGTGAGATCTGAAATTATTTCTGTCTCATTCACTGCTATATGCTCAGGGCATATGCTTGGGCTGGTTGTGCCTGTACTATTCCAGAGCTGACTTAATATAGATGTTGATAAAGATTTTGTGTATCATTTCAGCCATGAGGGTGCCTGGCATTGTTCTGGGTCCTTGTAGAGGCTGGGAAATAAATAATACAGTTGTGGAGGTTTGAACAAGATGCCCCCATAGCCTAGGGGTTTGAATACTCAATCCCCAACTGATTTAGGAGGCTTAGGAGGCATGGCCTTACTGGAGGAAGTACATACATGGGGTGGGCTGTTAGGTTTCAAAGCTTTGAAATAATCCCAATGTGCTCTCTTTTTGTGCTTGTGGTTCAAGATGTGAGTGCTCAGCTTCATGCTTCTGGCACCATGCCATGCCTTTGTTCCATCACCATGGACTCTAACCTGTTGGAGCCACAAGTCCAAATAAACTCTTTCCTTTATAAGTGTTTTTTTAAAATCACAGCAATAGAAAAATAGTGAATGCAAAACATATAAGTTACACATAAATAAAATTGGATGGTATTACCAAGGGCGGCCAGGAGAGGAAAGACCTTACACAGGAAGTGAGATGTTCAGGGGCATGAATACTAGCCATGCATAGATAGGGGTCAGGTGCTCCAGGAGCGATGGGTACAGATGCTCAGAGGCAGAAGTGAATGTGACAAATACAATCACGGGTGAGAACAACATGCTCTTCTAAGGGCTTCGAGAAGCCAGGGATAATCATCATCAGGAGTTACGTATGGACAGAAGCAGGGGGCATGTCAAGAAGCTGATGAGAAGTCTTGACTACAGATACAGGTCACTAGGACTGGGATGGGTGCTGGAACTGGAGGGAAATCAGTCTTGTTTGCACCCCTTTCAGACGTGGGCAGGAGGCAGAGACGGGTGTGTGGATTCTCAGATGAAGGTGGAGAGGGGATGGAGCTCTCCTGGGGGCGGTGCAGCCCTACTGTGGGTAGTAAAGAGTGCTTCACAGGGATAGGGAAGCCGTATTGGGGAGAGTTTAAGGCACCAGGTAGCTGTGCTAATGAAGAGGCCTAGCAATACGATGGGGTTGAGAAATCTCTGTAACTCTGTGCTGGCAAAGGTATCTCAAGACTGGTACTTACCAGTGCTGTGGCGATGCTCACAGAGGCAAACTTATTGCACTTAAATGCAAAACAAGGCAGATGCAGTCCTACTGTGCATAAATGCAAAACACAGGCAGGTGAGGGCACAGCCCAGTGAGAAAACATGTCCTGGCCTGTACAGGGTCCTGGGTTTCATCCCTAGCACTGAAAAAAAAAGAGGAGAGAGAGAGAGAGAGAGAGAGAGAGAGAGAGAGAGAGAGAGAGAGAGAGAGAGGAGAAGAGAAGTGAGGAAGTAGAGGTGAGGAGGAAGCATTGCAGCATTGCAGATGTGATTATGGAGTGCACAGTGTGGCTGATACTAGATAGATATGGGAATTGCTCCTGGGATGTGTGCTTTACTTTGTTATACTTTGTACACTAGTGTAAACTAGCCCTTCCAACCCATGGTCTATGGGCTGCATATGACCCAGATTTGCAATAAATGCCACCTAATGGAAAATTATGAACTTACTGAAAACGTATTTTTGCAGTGTTTTTGGTAACTGGATTCCATGGACCTCTGGCTTGGAAATTTGTAAATGACAATGTTGCAGTGTCACACCAAGTGAGTCTGTGTGTACTGTTATTATCTGTACACACCTGTAGCTTCAGCTTGACAATGATGTGTGGCTTCTGGTGCTTTCTTCCAAAGGCAGAGTCAAGCAGGATTGGCAGCATCAGATGTCCCATATACTGGGGTAGCTTGGTGAGCAAAACACTATTGCCAAAAAGATTTCAGAAGACCTAGGAAAGGGTTCTTATTTGATTGTAAAGAGTACTTCCACGCACATTATGCCTGCGCTTTCTGGACAGCTCACACACCAATCGAATTAGCAGCTGAGATGTGGGAAGGACCAACCTCACTAAAATCATGCTTCCGTATCTATTATTGGTTTTTTAATTCCAGTATGACTTCTATAATGTCTCAAAAAGAAAAATTCTGGATAAAGGAACATTATTCGACAGAAAGTGAACAAATGAGCACTTTTTTTTGTTGGGCAAAGCACGCAGCTTAATTTGTAGACTTTTTTTTGCAAGTGTTCAAAGACTGTGACACTAGAAGCATTATGTGTAAAATGTGCTGCCAAGTCTGGCCATCACACAGCGTATGCTAAGGACAGGAGAGCAGTGCTGAGAATAAGTCTGTCATCTCAAAAAAGAAATGAACAAAGTTGTTGTTCATGTGGCAGTTAAAAAATCAAGACTATTTAACTGAATTTGTTACACAATTTATGAGAAGCCAAGCACTGAGAAAGTGTGTGTGTGTGTGTGTGTGTGTGTGTGTGTGTGTGTGTGTGTGTGGTGTGGTGTGGTGTGTGTGTAAATCAGCAGACTACGGCTAGGAGTGTGGAAGGAGCTGGGAATCTGTTGAAATATGATTTTAAGTTCTGTGCTGTGGTGATGGAGGGCAATACTGATATACCAAGCAGAGGCATCGGTATCAACATGTCACTGAAGGACCAATAGAAGACACAACAAAATCAAGAGATATATACAAAACAGTAAAAAAATTTAAAATGATTAAAAGGGTTAAAGTCATTTTTTTTTGTCCATATAAGCATGTCTGGCACAGTAAGTGAGAAGACGTGGCTGTGGTCAAAGAAAGGAACTTGTAAATCAATAGAAAACAACATGATTGCCACTTCAAACTCATGTTTAATGAAGTGCCATGGTGCAGCAATCCCAGAAACTCAATGCACAGAACCTTTAAAAAGACCGTCATGCACACTGCATCAAGACTGGACTTCACAGGGGCCGAGGGGCTGATTGATCTCCAGCCCAGAAAGCCGTAGCCATGTTCATGTTGGCTAGAGAGACATCTGCTTTCCTGAGTTAGGATGGCTAAATCGAAGGCCGATGTTGGAAAGATTTCAGGATTTGTGACATGTCATTTATGGATTCAAAACCCAGATCTATTATGAAATTGACAATGAAAACCAGCTCCCTCCCAGCTCCTTTTAGGGGCTCTAGCTGCTTATTTACAGGAGTTTCACGTTTGTCTTCAAGGTGAAAATCACCTTCCCAGCACAGTGTTCCAAATCACAACAACTTCCTAAAGAAATGAAATGATAGCAAGCTCAAATTAAAACAAAGGATTTATGTATTTTGGCAAATTGAATTCTGAATAGCAAGAACTATGCAACCCTGCCTCTCAATTTGATACAAGATTTTCAAAACAGATTTGGAGATTTCTGGGGGAAACGCTCATTCTGATATGGCTGTGACTGTGTTTTCTCTTCTGTCAGCCTAAGTGCCCACCTGACAGTTTTCAGATGGGATTCATATGATGTGACCCTGCTGCATTGTCACAGGTCCTGGCACACTCCCATAGACCTGCATACTTCCCTGTCTTCACAGTCATACGTTGTTCACATCCACGTTTAAGTGTGCTTACATTGAATTAGAACCGGAATGTCTGAGTTCCCTGACAACATCCATCAGACCAGATACTTGCACACAGTATCTTAAATACAAAGTCAAACATCCCACTAGATATTTTTAAATTTGAAAATAATTTTAATTTTTTTGAGATGGGGGTCTCTTTATGGAACTTAAAGACTGACCCACAATTTACTGTGTAGACTGGCTGGACTCAGACTCACAGAGCGCCTCTTGCCTGTCTCCTAAGATCTGCAATTAATGGTGTTTGTCACCATTCCTGGCTCTTTCACTAGGTCTTTTTTATATTTCCTTCTTTTCTTTGACTTCTATAGGATGTCAATAAATGACATTATTTTACTTAAATTCATTTTAATTTTTAAATTTATTTTTATTTTATGTGTATGGGTGTTTTGCCTGCATGTGTATCTATATACCACATGTGTGCAGTGCCTGTGGAGGCCAGAAGAGGGCACTAGATCCCTTAGAACTAGAGTTACAGATGGTTGAGTGCTACCATGGGGGTGCTGGAAGTCAAACCCTGGTCCTCTGGAAGAGCAGCCAGGATCTTAACTGCTGAGCTGTCTCTCCAGCCTCATGTTCATTTTCTTTGAGAATGGTCATACACTTGGTGCTTACACAATGCTTTTATGAGTGAGGACAAGAATTAAGATTACTATGTGAGGATTTACCAGCTCATCTGTGCTGTTGGATATCACAAAATACACAGACCTTTATTCTGCTCATCAGCTTCCATTACTGTTGTGTTTAATGTGTGGCCCAAGACAATTCTTCATTCAGTTTGTTCTTGCACAGAGATGCTGAAGTTTGGGTACCGTTAGTGTGGAGTATTTCTGCTACTAACAGAAATAGGCCCACAGGAAACCAGCTCTATGTGGTGCTGATAATAGCTTTATACTCCTGACCTTACAGTGTGGTTTAGGTTTCTGGTCCAGCCTAGCTCCATGGTTAGGATTCACCTGCAGCTGCTTAGACCCCTCCCAAAATGACTCAGATGCTTATATTAATTTCATGCTGATTGGCCTATGGCTCAGGCATACTACTAGCTAGCTCTTGCATCTTAACTCAACCCATTTCCGTTCATCTGTCCTGCCATGTGGCCCGTGGCTTACCTGTACTTTTACATGTTGCTCTCTTGGCGGCAGCTTGCAGTGTCTCTGACCCTGACTACACCCTTCTTTCATTTTTATCTATGCTTGGATTTCCTACCTGCTTCTAAGATGCCTTGCCATATGTCAGAATAGTTCCTTTCTTATCCAATGATAATTCACAGCATACAGAAAGATCCCACATCATTACAGCCTTCTCTTGTGCTTACTTAACCTCATGTTGCTTTAGGCATCGAGGTCCTAAGATCAATAGGCTTGACCACATATGTGTGTGTGCTTCTACATGAGTGTGTGTATACGCTGTGCAGACTGCAGTAGGCTGTACCATCTAGGATTGTGTAAACAACCTTTATGATGCTTGTGCAGTGATGAAGTTGCCTAGAGAGGGGCTTCATAATTAAATGATACATGACTCTAAATGAATGAGACCCAAGGTCCTCTGGAATGCGGACAGTAAGTCTCATGTGAACACTGCTGGAGATTCCAGAAATCACAGACAAAGGAACTCACTTTGACTCCAGTTCTGTCATGCACAGCATGTCCCCTCCCATTGCTGCCTACATGACTGCCTTCTGGGATACATTTCTCCAGGAGATGCTTTCTGGGAAAAGTTCCTCTACCCAGGGAAGATAGCCTTTGCAGCCATTGGGGTCACACCGAGTTCCTGAGATGGGGCCACCAGGTTGATGAGTCGCAGGGATAAAATGTCTGCAGGATCACAAGGCCTAGACTGGATGCTGGGCGGAATCCACACCTCATTTCCCTGAATTTCAGCCTGTTGCTCTTCATACCCCTCCATCTCCTGCCTGGCCTCTCTCTGACCTTTGCATTCTCTGAAGTCCATGAGCAGTGTGGGCTGTGCAAGCGTCAGGGTTTTTATTTCTGTGCAGTTTTATTTCACAGACACATGGGACCTTTCATTGCAAAGCAGAAGAGCCAGAAAACCGGGGCACCTTGGGTAAGCAGCTTTCTGTGACTGGGCCTCAAGTTCCTCACCTACAAAATGGGTGACTGCCCTGTTCTAGTTCCCAGCCAGGCCCACAGCAGAGGCAGGTCAAATGTCAAGGCCATGCTTCCTCCAAGTGTCAGACCAAAGACTCCAGGAGGCATTCATAAACTAAATTCCCACTTCTTTCAAGAAGCTTGTATTGGCTTTCTCCTGTTTGCCAGGATAGGGACAGGGTAATATGGCGAAGCAGTGTTGAATCTCAGAGTCTGGTACAGGGGAGTTAGTTAAGTGAATAGGCAGGAAGAAATTTAAAGACCAGGAGGTTTGCAGAGGGCTGTGTGTCAGGGCTGAAGCTTGAAGGGAGTGTGGAACTTCTAGATCATGGAAGGAGGGGGTGTCACCGGTGCTGATGTCAGAAAGAGCAGAGCACTTAGAGAAAAGGATGCAGATGCAGAATGAGGGAGAAGTAGTGTGAACAAGGAGGTGTGTGTGTGTGGCTCTCCGAGGTCCCACAGCATCTCACACATTGGACTGTCTAACCACACACACATATGTCTGGGCTGGGCTATGGCAGAAACGCGTAGTCTGATTTATGTTTAATGTGTTGCAGTGGACAATGGATGATGCAGGGAGGAAATCAAAGCCCAGTTTCCCTTTCCTCTAAAATCAGAAGCATGTAGCCTCTCTCAACACCACCTACCGTTTAGGCACACACACATAAGCCTCTTTTCTCTCTATATTCTGGGTCTGTCATTGGTAAAACAGCAGTCATCCAGAGGATGCAACTTGGGGCTGCTATAAAAAATGGGATGACTTTTAGTGGTCTCATTGTCCCACCACACATACACATCCCTTCGTCCAACATGCTGTCAGCAGCTTCAGAATGAGAAACAAGTGAAACCAAGGCCTCCTAGGATTAGTGCAGTAGCCCAGTTGCCTAGCAACAACATCCACATCTGCATCACTGCAGATCAGGCATTAGTCAAAACAAAGACAGAAAGGAGTTACAGTCATTCTTGGGGGAATGGGGCTTTTCTTTAGGCATGGATCAGATATATCCAGCATCTATCTCCAGAAAGGATCTAGCCCTCAGTTCCTGAGTGGCACCCATTTTCCTCATAATTCCTTCAGAGTCAAGGAGGGTTGAATACGCATGCCTTAGGTACTCAGAGTTTTCAGAACCATGTTGATTTTCAATTTACAGCCAAGGCTGATGAGAGAGATTAACATTCAAAGTTCAAATGTATCCACAGATGAGGAAGAAGATACCCAGAGAGTAAGAGCTGTGCCCAAGAGCCCTTGGGATACACAGGGGAGATGGTATAAACCTGATACAAAAGCCACTTTAAAGAGAATCTTCTAGAACAAACACCCTGTTCTTCCCTCCGTCTCAGGCACATCCATAAAGCAAGTGTTGGCTGCAGCAGAAACTGAACTTGTGCCCTGAAGCCACAGGCGCTAGCTTTTGCAGAAGACATATTTTTTAATCTGCATTTCAAAGCCTTAGAGCCTTGAGGGGATTGCAAGAGGCTCTGTTCTTCTCAGGATACTGATGCCTCCATGGCAACCTCACTGATGCCAGCTCTATTGCTACCCAGTATTTGTGCTGAGGCCTCCAGACTTGAGCAAAGGCAAAGCTCTGGAGTGAGGGAAGACCCCTCAGCATCATTTCTGAGTGACTGCAGGGTTTGCCCTGCTGAGTCTCCAAGGCCCACAGCACAGAGAAGCAGACCTTCCTTAAATATATCTGTTTGGCCAACACCAGCTTTGCTTTTCACCCAGCAGGCATCTGTCTGTGTGGCTGGGAACCAAATAACCACTTAGATGATTATCACGGTCCAGCTTCCATAGCTTTGTCCTGGGTCCCTTCAGCACAGAGTGACATATGGTACAGAAGTGAGGTCTAACCCCGAGTGCAGCTGAGAGTATCAGGTCAAGTGGCCGCATCAAGTGTGGCCAGGAGAAAGACTGGGCATGTGTTAGATGGTGTAAATGCAGTGTGGAGACAGAGGGCCTGCATAAGCTGAAAGGATCAGGCTCCCACAATTTTATATGGGGAACTCAGAGCCTGAGTGGGGACCACAGAGGCTGCACATACTGCCTCTCATCCCATGTCTTCCTCTTGCTTCTCTAGGGGCTACTTTTCTTGCGCATCCACCGATTGTCAGGTTGTCACTGCCAGGGACAGTCTTTTCTGGAACCCAGATTTTGGAATGGGAACCCAAATATGCAGATGAGCCCTGACCTGTGTTTTCTTTTCACTGCCATAGTTTCCGATTACCCTTTCCAGAGGCTGCTTATGGTCTCACAGAACCACGGGGGTTCAAATGCAGCCTCACTTCTGTGGTTAGTTATTTTTGTCATAACTATCATTGTTAGGAGGATATCACACGATACTGATTGCTCAGGAGTTTTCCTTGATATCAAACCCACGTTTGCTCCCCACAAGTGCCTACACACAGCGTTGTCTCTCCACTCCTGAGAGAATTGCGTTGGCTGTGGCGAGGACGCTAAGCATTTGTCAGCTTTGTTAAGACATGGATCCAAGATGAGAATGTCATTTGGAGATGGTGTGTCTCAAAAACAGCACTCTTGGAGGCAGGGCCTAACCTCTCTCTACTTGCTACCTCTTTTTGCTGAAGAAATGTTTAAATGACCCCAGACATAGAGAGGCATATAAAGTAAATATAAAAAAGTAGGTATAAGGCTGGGGGGTTGGCTCAGCAGTTACCACGCTTGTTGCTCTTGTCAGAGGATGAATGTTTGATTCTCAGAACCCATACTGGCTCTGTCATCTATAACATCAATCCTAGGGGATTTGACATCTCCTTCAAACCTTCAGGGCATCAGACACAAATGTGGTGCACAAACATACAGGCATGCAGACATAAAAAATGAAATAAAAATGTTAGAGGCATAGATAATACTTTATATGACTACATAGATTATATATAAAATAGTAATTTATATTACATTTGCTGATGACATAGCAACAAAAAATATTTTCAACACTTGCTTGGCATACATACAATCTTGCCATTTACTGAAATGAAAGCAAACTTGTCTACTAGTGAGATGGATGTGCTTGCTTACTTTTACATGAAGAATTAAATCTGGGCTGAACATTTGGTACTGAAAAACACATCACATCTTCAACATCTTTCAGAGCTGATTGGCTCTCTGCCCAGCATGGTGTCCATGGCTACAATATAATACTGGACCCTTCGAAATGAAGAGAGCGCATCTCTTCTCGAAGGTTCTTTTACAAAACAAGGAAAACAAATGAAGCTGTTGTGCACAAAGAAATCATGAGAGGCGGGAGACAGATCTATTGCTTTGACAGATGGGCGGGTCCATATGCACCAACTCATGCACACAGATGGGCGGGTCCATATGCACCAACTCATGCACACTAATTACATGCAACCCTGTGTGGATGGCTGCAGCACAGGTACCAGAAACACCCTTTCCATCTGTGATAAGCTTTCTCTTGTTTTCAGATGGGATGTCCAAGGAAACTAGCTGGTTCCCTGAATTCCTCGTTTCCTTTATTCTTTCTCTGCCCTCCCAGGGGCCTCGCTTACCTCAGGAGATGGACATGGGAGCCCAAAGCTTAGAAAGGAAACTTCTGCCCAGCTTTTCACTTCCAGCTTCTGAAATCCTGAATGCTTGGGCATCTGCTAGAGCACAGTGGAAATGCTTAGGAGGAAACAGAAGCTGTAGGGGCCAGGATCTCTCTACTCTGCAGCTTCAGCCCCAGATCAGAGAGGCTTCCCTAGACAGGGAGAGGTGGGAATAGAGATACTTCAGTCACACCTGGTCTGTGGACAATATTAATAATTCCCATGTTTCGGTTATTGGCAAAAGACACAGGACCCCTGGGTCAGGGCCAAGGGACATGGATGTAGCTGGAAGTTTCTTGATCCCACCTTGTCCCACCTGGCCCCACAGTAACCATTTTTCTAATAATCACTTAGAGGCTTATATTAATTACAAACTGTTTGGTCAGTGGCTCAGGCTGTTACTAGTTAGCGCTCACATCTTAAATGAACTCATTTCTATTAATCTATGCATTGTTATGTGGCCAGTGTCTTTATCGGTGTTTCATTAGATCGTGCTCTCCTGCAGCCTGCAGCATCTCCCCGACTCTGCCTTACTTCTTCCCCTGTTTCTCTCTTGGATTTCCTGACTGGCTGTATCCTGTCTTGCTATAAGCCCCAACCATCTTCTTTATTAACCAGTGTTAGCAATATTATTCACAGCATACAGAAAGACTATCCCACAGCAATGGGCATTGTGTTTACCTTGGTTTCTGTTCCTCCAGGCCCTGGTGAGTTGTTAATTGTCAACTCAATACAACCTAGAGTTATTTGGAGAGAGGGGACCTCAAATGAAGAATTGCCTTGATTACATTGACCCATGAATATGCCTGTAGGTTACTTCCTTGACCTGCACTGACGTTGAAGGGCCCAGCCCACTGCGAGCAAAACCATCCCAAGGCCAGAGACTTTGTAAGAAAGCCAGCTGAGCATAGCCCAGTGGACAAGTCAGTAAGCAGCCTTTCTCCATGGTTTCTGAGTGAGTTCCTAATTGAGCACCTGCCTTGACTTCCTCAGAGATAGACCGTGACCCGAAAATGCAAGGTGAAGGAATCCTTTCCTAAGTTTCATTTGGCTATAGTGTTTGTCTTGCTACAGAAAAGCAAACTAAGACACTCCACAAGCCCCACAGAGGCCACGCAAAGTGATCCAGAGATGCTACACCATGGCTTAGGATAGCAGAGGGGAGGATCTAGTTCTGTGCAATGCTGGGTAAATCTGGATGACTTTGCCTCAGAAGGGGACATTGTCTTTACGTCCCAGGTGGTGAGTGAATCTGTCCTCTGTTCCAGAAGTAGACGCCATCTTTATCTCCCAGGATTGTCCTTCACACTTCCTGGAACAAAGGCTGTCAGGGTCTCCTCTCACAAGACATGCAGAAAAGGTAGAGCCCCAGGGAGAGACGTCTTCTCCCAGCTGAGCAGTGGGTCAAGGGCCCAGGGTCTTTGCCTGTTATATGCCATCCCTCTTCTCCTGGTTCTTAGATCTTTCTCTGTAGAGATGGAGGGCATGGAAGAGACTAAAGCATCAGAAGAAGGCCGGCCGGTTCTGCACAGCCTTGGCCTGCAGTGCTGTGCCCACATGCTACTAGTTGGAATTCGATTACTAAGCTTTCCTGGTCATCAGGAGAATCAGGACATGCGGTTTGACTGTATACCCAGGGACAGGCAAGGATGCTTTGCTAAGACTCTATGGAGATGCTTTAATTCTGGTCCAAGGATTTCTGGGAGTCTTCTGGGAGGTAGGAGTCAGTAGGAGGTGGAGATATTGCGGGGTGGGGGGAGGAGACAACACTTCTGAGTACATGGTAAAATATTTACTTAACAAGAGAACCAGATTTGAAAAATTATAGCCACTATTTTAAATTTCAGACTCTACTTTTCTGGGATGCCTGTCATCTGGGGCTGAAGCATTTCTTAGGATATGAAACTGCAGCAGTTTTCCTGTTGCTATGAGGCTGGGCAATACTAAGAATTAGTCTCTGTGGCTTCATGAGGGTATTTGGCTATATCACTATGTGACTGACACTATCATACAAGGGAGTATCCCCAAAAGGGAAGGATCACAGATGAGATGGAATTAGAGGAAGAGGCGGGGCAGGCGGGGCTTGTCCCATCACAACAACCGTTAGTCCCTTGCAAGGTTAACAGCTCCATCACCCAGCCAGTCACCTTTCACAAGCCCCTGCTTAAAGCTTCTATGGTCTCAGAACCACCACCCAAGGATTAAACTTCTTTTTATTTTTTCATTTAAAAAAGTGTTTTTTTCCTATACACACCCTAACCCTAACCCTAACCCTTCCTCCCCTCCTCCTAGTTCTCCCTTAGTCCCCACCCCCATCCCCTCATCTATTCCCCAGGGAGGGCAAGGACTCCCAAGGTGAGTCAGTTCAGTCTGGCATATCCAGCTGAAGCAGGACTGTGTCCTGAGTTCCTCCCCCCAGTATCAAGGCTGAGTAAGGTGTTTCTCTGAAGGGAATGGGCTCCAAGAAACCAATTCATGTATCAGGAATAAACTCTGGTCCTACTGCAAGAGGCTCCACAAACTGCCCACACCATTCGACTGTTGTCTACATTCTGAGGGTTTAGTTCCTTTCCATGACGATTCCTCAGCTGTCATGTTAGAGTCAGTGAGCTCCCAGTAGCTCGGGTCAGCTGTCTCTGTGGGTCTCCTCCACATGATCCTGATTCCATTGCTTATATAATTTCTCCTCCTTCTCTTCAGCTCAACCTGGTTCTTAGCTATGAATCTCTGCTTCTGCCTCCATCAGTTGCTGGATGAAGATTCTATAATGGTAATTAGGATGGCCATTCGCTTGATTATAGGGGAAAGCCTTTTTAGGCACCCTCTCCATTATTGCTTGGAGTCTTAGCTAGGGTCATCTTATGGGTTCTTGGGTGTTTCCCTAGCACTAGGTTTCTCTCTAACCCCACAAAGTCTTCCTCTATCAAGATATCTATTTCCTTGTTCTCCCTCTCGGTGGCTCTTCTCACTCAACCATCCCATTCTCTCATGATCTCTTTCTGCCTCCCTCTTGCTCCTTCCCCCATATGATCCAAATTTACTCAGGAGATCTTCTCTATTTCCCCTTCCCAGGGATATCCATGGATGTCTCTCTTAAGTTCCTCCTTTAGCCTAGCTGCTTGGGGATTGTAGATTGTAGACTGGTTATGTTGTGACCAAATGTTTGATCTGGCATGATACGATAATGCTTTACCAAGTTAATAGGTAAGTGTCTTTGGATGGAGAGGCCTCGTGCCTCATAGAGGCAGGATAATGGATGGCGGTGGGTAAGCAACACCTAGGGGCTGTTTCTACATAGGAGGATTTTATTATTATAATAACAGATATATTGTTATAATAACAGAAAGAGAGAGGGGGAAGGGAGGGAGGGAGGGAAGGAGAGAGAGAGAGGAAGGAAAACTCCTGGGAAGAAAGAAGCAAGGGAGGATGTTGGTGGCAGGAATTCTTCTTAAATGAGGTTTGATGTCAGAACTCTGGGCATGGCATGGCATCAGAGGCTAAAACAGAATTCTAACAGGTTATACTTAGCATCTAAAATCCACTTATGAGTGAGTACATACCATGTCTCTCTTTCTGGGTCTGTGTTACCTCACTCAGGATGATACTTTCCAGATCCATCCATTTGCCTGCAAATTTCAGGATGTCAGTTTTTTAAACTGCTAAGCAGTACTCCATTGTGTAGATGCATCACATATTTTTTTTAATCTATTCTTTAGTTGAGGGGCATTTAGGTTGTTTCCAGGTTCTGGCTATTACAAATAATGCTGCTATGAACATAGTTGAGCTGATGCCCTTGGGGTAAGAATGTTTATCCCGGGGCTGGAGAGATGGCTCAGCGGTTAAGAGCACCGTCTGCTCTTCCAGAGGACCCAGGTTCAATTCCCAGCACCCACGTGGCAGCTCACAACTGTCTGTAGTTTCAGTTCCAGGCAAATACCAAGGCAAAAAATTAAATAAATAAATAAAAGTGTTTAAAAAAATGTGCATCCCTTGAGTATATGCCCAATAGTGATATTGCTGAATCATCAGGTAGATTGATTCCCAGTGTTCTGAGAAACCACCATACTGATTTCCAAAATGGCTGTACAAGTTTACATTCCCACTAGCAAAGGAGGAGTGTTCCCCTTGCTCCACATCCCCTCCAACATTGGCTGTCATATATGTTTTTGATTGTAGCCATTTTGACAGGTGTAAGATGGTATTTTAGAGTTGTTTTAATTTGCATTTCACTGATGGATTAGAATGCTGAGCAATTCTTTAAGTATCTTTCAGCCATTTGAAATTTTTCTGTTGAGAATTTCCTATTTCGCTCTAAATTCCATTTTTAAATTGAATTATTTGAGTTTTGTTGTTGTTGTTTGTTTGTTTCTTCTAGTTTCCTGAGTTCTCTCTACATTTTATATATTTTATATCTTTAGGCTGTCATTTTGTATTATTGACTGTGTCCTTTGCCTTACAGAAGCTCCTCAGTTTCAGGAGGTTCCATTTATTAGTTGTTGCACTCTGTGTCCATGATACTGGTGTGTTGTTATATTTAGGAAGTAGTCTCCTATGCCAATGCATTCAAGGCTATTTCCCACTTTCTTTTTTTATCAGGTTCAGTGTAACTGGGTTTATGTTGAGGTCTTTGATCCACTTGGATTTGAGTTTTATGCAGGGTGATAGATATGGATTTATTTGCATTCTTCTACATACTACCATCCAGTTATGCCTGTACCATTTGTTTAAGATGTTATCTTTTTTCTACTGTATATTTTTTGCCTCTTTATCAAAAATCAGGTGTTTATAGGTATGTGGATTAATGTTGGGGGGTCTTTGATTCAATTCCATTGATCCACAAATCTGTTTTTATGCTGATACCAAGATGTTTTTATTACTGTAGCTCTATAGTATAGCTTGGAGTAGGGGATGGTGATGCCTCCTGAAATTCTATTATCGAACAGATTTTGGGGGACAATTCTGGATTTTTTTGTTATTCTGTGTGAAGTTGAGTATTGTTCATTTGAGGTCTGTAAAGAATTGTGTTGGGATTTTGATGAGGATTGGATTGAATCTGTAGATTGCTTTTGATAAGATTGCCATTTTACTATGTTGATACTACCTATCTAAGAGCAAGTGAGACCTTTCCATTTTCTGATATCTTCCTCAATTTCTTTCTTCAATGATTTAAAGTTCTGGTCATACAGGTCTTTCACTTCTTTGGTTAGAGTTATCCTAAAATAGCTGATGTTATTTGCAGCTATTGTAAAGGATGACGTTTCCCTGATTTATTCTTCAGCTCTTCTATCATTTGGGTATAGAAGGGCTATTGATATTTTTTTTGAGTTAATTTTGTATCCTGTTACATTGCTGAAGGTGTTTATCAGCTGTAGGAGTTCTATGGTAGAATTTTGAGGGACACTTATGTATGCTATCAAATTATCTGCAAACAATGCTAGTTTGACTTCTTCATTTCTGAGTTGTTTTCTCTTGAGAACTATATTGAATAGATATAGGGAGAGTGGACAGCCTTGTCTTATTCCTTATTTTAGTGGGATTGCTTTGAGTTTCTTTCCATTTAGTTTGATGTTGGCTGTCAGCTTGCTATAAGTTGTCTTTATTATGTTTATAATTTTCCCTGTATCCCTATTCTCTCCAGGATCTTTATCATGAAGGAGTGTAGAATTTTAACAAAGGCTTTTTCAGCATCCAATGAGGTGATCATGTGGGATTTTTTTCCTTTCATGTTGTTTATATGATGGTTAACACTGACAGTTTTTCATATGTTGAACCATCCTTGCATCTCTGGGTTGAAGCCTACTTGATCACGGTTGATGATTTTTTGATATGTTCTTAAATTTGATTTGCCAGTATTTTATTGAGTGTCTTTGAACCAATATTAATGAGGGAGATTGGTCTATAATTTTCTTTCTTTGTCACATCTTTATGTGGTTTGGGTATCAGGGTAACTATAGCCTCATGAAAAGAGTTTGGCAATGTTTTTTCTGTTTCTATTGTGTGGAACAACTTGAGTAGTATTGGTATTAGTTCTTCTTTGAAATTCTGGTAGAATTCTACACTGAAGCCATATGGCCCTGGACTATTTTTTGCATGGGAGAATTTTAATAACTGCTTCTATTTCCTTAGGGGCTATAGGTCTATTCAAGTCATTTATCTGGTCTTGATTTAATTTTGGTAAGTGGTACCTCTCCAGAAAGCTGTCCATTTCTTTTAGGTCTTCCAATTGTGTGGAGTACAGATTTTTGAAGTATGACCTAATGATTCTCTGGATTTCCTCTGTGTCTGTTGTTATGTCCTCCTTTTCATTTTTAATTTTGTTAATTTGAATATTCTCTCTCTGCCTTTTAGTTAGTTTGGATAAGGGTTTGTCTATCTTGTTGACTTTCTTAAAGAACCAACTCTTTGTTCCATTGATTTTTTTGTATTGTTCTCTTTGTTTCAATTTTACTAATTTCAACCCTGAGCTCGATTGCTTCCTGCCATCTACTCTTTATAGATGAGTTTATTTCTAATTGTTCTAGAGTTTTCAGCTGTGCTGTTAAGTCTCTTGTGTGAGATTTCTCCAATTCTTTTATGTAGGCACCTAGTGCTATGAACTTTTCTCTGTCACTGCATCCCATAAGTTTGAGTATGTTGTGGATTAATTTTCATTGAATTCTAGGAAGCAGTTGAGATCTGCAGCTGGAGCTCTTGTGAAGGAGTTCTTCAGAGTCTGAGTCTGTGTCTCAGGAAGTAGCCAAGGTTGGGGGGATGGGTGGGTCTGGGGAATAGATTGAGGCTTATGGGGCAGAGAGTCTGATGAAGGGTGTTGATAGTCAGGCTTGCACTCAGGGGTTCTGCTTGCTTGCCTGCAGCTGGAGCTGTGATGGGTTGGGGGGTACATTTTGTGCCCTGTTGCCCAGACCTGGGGGCTGTCCTATCGAGTCTCAGACCAAACTTCTCATGTTCAAACTCTTAGTGGACATGCTCAACACATATTCACACCACACCCAGGATTTTCAATGCTGCTGCTCATGTTTGAGTTACTCCTACACCACTGTGACCTAATACCCAGCAGAAACAACCTTATCAGGAGAGGTTTAATTTGCTCACGGTTCAAGAATACAATCATCGTGGCGAAGAAGGCATTGTGTCAGATGCAGTCATTTTGGTAAAGTTTGGTGGCAGATGCTATTGTTGCGGTGAGGAGGGCATGGTGAAAGGTAGCTCCCTTCTTAGCTGTGGAACATGTGGCTCAGGTTGCTCACATTTTGGCAATCAGAAACCAGAGAGCTTGCCCCATGGGAAGTGAGACTGAGTGAGCCACCACTCAGCAGTCCACTTTTTCCACTGAAGTCCCAACCTGCCTCTAGGGGACTAAGAATTCACATACAAACTGCATGAAGAGCATGCCACATTTAAACCATAGCAGCTGGGCACACTACTTCCAGGACACACGGCCTCAGGCTCAGGATATTATTTACTTTTCTTACAAATTACAGCCTGATCAGGCCCTCCTTATGGGATAAATACCTGATAAAAAACACCTCCAGATAAGGGATGTGAACATGGGAGACAATCAGTTTGTCTTATTTTATAAGAGTTTTAAAAAGCAGAAAGCTGGAGGAGAGAGCAGAAAGGAGTGTGGCTTAATAGGGAAAGTTCTCAGAGAACTTTCCCTTGAGCCAATGCATTTTAGAACTTGAGAAACAGTTATAAACAGTGAGACTCTGGAAGGTCCTCTCAGGTGGTGTGACCGAGGCCTTGTGAAGTTTGTGGCTGAACTGGAGTTGGAAACAGCTCAATGGTAGTCCTGATTCTTCCTCTGTCTACCTTTCATGGTTTTCCATCTCTTTGCTCCCAATATCTGCAAGACCTTTGTGAACTCTAATGCATCATCCAAAGATGAATGTCATTGACCCTTGAATCTTCAAGGTCAAGTTGATATCCACCCAGCCCTCTGTCCCTGGACTTGTGGACTGCTACATGAATCAAAAGTTAGGGAAACAAGGGTTATTGTCACTGTCATGAATCATTTATTTCCATCAGAAAACTTTGGCATTGTGTTACAAAGGCCCTCCAGTCCTCCTACTCATGCTGGAGTCAATGGGGATTAAATCCTGCCCTCAAATCCCACTTTATAATTTAGAGATTTAAAAATAAATCCCAACATTTCTGTTTCAAACTCCCAATAAAAACCTCATATTTATTCTGAGTCCTCTAAACCCCAGGCTGAGGCGGCCACCCTCTCCTGGACTCTTCCCTCCCAATCAATCTCTTGAGTGAGGTCTGGGTGATTCTTTTGCTGGAGCAGCAGCAGTGGAGCCTGGACGGAGAATGGCTGAGGGCGCGAAGCTGTAACACCCTTGCTGCCCAGGGGACCTTCCCTGGCTGGGTCCAGTGGTTACATTCCCTGACCAGAGCAGCAGGCAGAGGAGGGGAAGGGAGACTTTGTGTTACACAAAGGCTGGGAAAGCCTTCCCCAGCGGACTAGTTACACTCTGGGAACTTGGCTGGCGAGGCCCTCCCCTGCCAGAGCAGAGCTGTGAACATCGGGAAGCCTTTCCCCAATCAGGGTTGATCTGAGTCACATGGAGACAGGAACCTGTGTCTCCATGTCCAGGCCCATAATCCTGGTCTATGGAACATAAAATTGGAACTGAAGGCAAGGTGGTTAATTACCCCCCTCACGGCTGTAAAATTGGAAGCCACAGTAAAGACTCTGCGGGAGCTTTCGGAGAAGCAGAGATGCCGACAGAAGCCAGTGCAGAGGAACTGAGGGCTTCGCAGAGTCTCTGTTCTCTGCCTGGTATTGCCCTGGCCTGTATTTCCCAGCTATCTTTCGGAAAGGTGATATTTTCTCTTAGCCATATCATTGTATCTCATCAATAATTTGCTTAATACTTTCTTTAAATTGACCAAATATGTTGCTCAAAACTTTTATTTAAAGGTGGAGCATCATGGGGCTGGAGAGATGGCTCCGTGGTTAACAGCATGTCCGGAGGGCTTGGGTACAATTTCCAGCACCCACATGGCAGCTCACAACTGTCTGTACCTCCAGTTCCTGGGGATCTGAGACCCTCATATAGACATACATGCAGGTAAAACACCTCCACATGAGATAAAAATAAATAAACCATTAGGGAACTTTATAAAGATTAAATGTCACATAAAACATATAAACATAAATTTATACCATTTAATCTGCCCTAAATAATGATGAAGTCATTATTAAAGTATTATTAAAACTATGTGAACACATCTTAGGTAACATAACATGCTGAAGCAAGGTATGCGGACATACATTAAGGTAGGAATAAACAGAACGTTTTCGCCTTGATATAATCAGAATGTCCAGAAATTTAGAAAAATCTTTATGTGGTTGGATTTCTGTTGTTAGAGCAGCAATAAAGGACCATTAAGAAAAAAACTACTTTGTTGAGAGAAAAGTCTTTGGCCTGAGTAGAAACTTAACATTTTATTTGGGCTGTGCCAATCACCTGGCCAAGACACCAGCCCTGGAAGGTGGGCTTACCTTAAGGCATGCTAAAGAGATGGGTGGAATAATATTTCCTTTAATGTGATGCTGTACTTTTCCTTCCCAGGATTCCTGCCCTCCTGGTACAGTGTCTATGAGCAGCCATGAGGTTTGGCTGGGTCTGCCCAGCTTTCTGAGTCTAAATCAAGCACAACGTCTTCTTTTTCTTCTTTGGTTTCTGTCTTTTTCCTTTGGAAGCAAGAACCTAAATCTTTTTTTTCTTCCTTTTCTCCTCTATTCTCCCATCTTCTCCTCCAAGCAGTTGCTATGATTTACAACTTGCCTGACCTGCACATTTTTCTTTGAAATTCTACAAAACTGACGTCAAGTTTCCATTTGGCTCAATTCATAAATTCTTTTATTAATGAGACTAATAATCCCAAAAGGGAACCCTGATTTCCCCAGTAACATCTGGCAAAAATAGGGAGACTCTCATGTTTCCAGATAGCATAATGATGTTATGCTTCTTTTTTCTTTCCTTTTATAGACACTTCATTTACTTTATTTTAATTATTTATTTATTTTTAATTTTTAAAATTATGTATGTGTGTGTGTATGTGTGTGTTATGTGCCAGAGAGGGTGTTGGACTCCCTGGAGTGCCAGGCAGCTGGAAGCCATCTGATGTGGGCTTGGGAAGTAAACTAGGGTCCTCTGGAAGAGCAATGAGTGCCCTTAACTGCCAAGTCAGCTCTCCGGCCACTCATTAGGACCTCTAGAAGGTAATGTTTAAATATAAACCAGGCCTTCCGCCACCCAGCAGACTTTATCTTCTATTTTTTAACCTGCCAGTGGATTTTTAATAATAACAAAGCCATAAACATCATGACAAAGATAGACACCTAAAGTGGGTTAGGCTAAGGTTTCTAGTGTCATTAAGAACCAGGCTGAACCCGGTGCTGGTGGTGGTTCATGCCTTGAATCCCAGCACTACCACTCAGGAGGCAGAGGCAGGTGGATCTCTGAGTTCAAGGCCAGCAGCCTGGTCTACAGAGTGAGTTCCAGAACAGCTAGAGGTACAGAGAAACCCTGTCTTGAAAAACCAAAAATCAACCAACCAACCAAACAACCACCACCACCACAACAAAAACCAAAAAAGCCCCGAAAACAACCAGGCTGAGTGAAGATCTGGTTAGGCATGTATGCTGCTCTTTCAGAGGAGACAAGTTTGGTGTCTCTGGCACTCTTGTCCAGTAGTAATTTCAGGGGACCCTATGTCCCAGGCCCATAAGCACCTGTACTCACACAGATACATAGTTAAAAATAAAGGTTACCTTTTGAAAAGAAAAGACGTATAATTAAGAACTAAGCTAATAGAAAAATTCCATATACTTTTTCTTCCCATATTCCACTATTTAGAATCCAGGCATGTGATCCTTTTCAAGATGCAAAGGAGGCTGGGAAATGTAGTTTAACATTCAGAGTCTGCTTCCTTTCGAAGAAAGGATGGGGCATATCTTCACACACTGTTAACACAGCTTGCCCAAGGCTGGGTGTGTTATAACTACTCAAGTGAGGGAGAGAGAGGGAAGAAATGAGGACTGAGAAAGAGAAAGCATCCTGTTCTTTTCCTCTAAGTGGAAAAGATTTTTATGTCCTGTGAATCTCTTACTCCTTCAGCGAGCCTGACCTGTTTTACATAATGATAGCTGGAGCAGTCCTGTGACAATGTGATGATTATATGAAAGCATTGTCATCTGAATCCTGGAATCCTATGACAGTACATCCCATACTGAGGATTTCTTGAAGGTCACTTGCAAAACAGGTTTCTTTTTCAAAAATTTTGTTTTATGTGTATGAGTGCTTGCCTGCATAGATGTGTATATGTGCAGGATGCACATGCCTACAGCTGACTGTGAGCCACCAGGTGGGTGCTGGGGATCAAATCCCCACCCCCCTCCGAAAGAGCAGCAAGTACTCTTAGCTGCTGAGTCATTGCTCCAGCCCTGACAAAATGTATTTCTGTAAAGTAAATTCTTTATCTCCAGTTTTATTATAATTGCAAACTCAAGTTTCTCTGGAAACATATTTCTTAGTATTATCATATTTAAGCATTCACTTCAACATGTATCATAAACTCTGTGTGTGTGTGTGTGTGAAGGTTCTAAACAAGAAAAAAATGCCTTGACAATAAGACTTTCTTAGAATTCGTATTATATCCCAAGGTCCAAACAAAGATTATTTTCTGAGTTCAAAGTCCATGTGGGAGATGCTGGTGCCTAGGTGTGTGTGTGTGTGTGTGTGTGTGTGTGTGTGTGTGTGTGTGTGTATGTGTGTGTGTGAGTGTGTGTGCACGTGTGCGTGTGCATGTAGGGTGGAATACAGTGAGAGGTGAAGGTGTTTATTGCATGAACTCTAGTTAGCACATAATGAAAACCCAGAGCCACCCAGCCAAGCCCCCAGGCCTGTCTCCAGGAATCCTCCATCCAAATGCCTCTGAGTCCTCAGCGGAAAGACAAGGGAATGTGTCTGGGAAAGCTGAAAACCCTCTTCTCCTGCTCCGCCCAGCTCTCTTCCACATTCCTAAAGCTAGGATTAAAGATGTGGGTCGTCCCTCCCTGATCAGGCTTGGTTCTGTGGTTAATTCTGATATTCCAGATCATTTTATTTAATACACATCACCACAGGTGTTGGCTCTTGCTTGAGCTGTAGGGGAGGATCTGTCTAATGCCACAATCCTAGATTCTGGTTGGCAAGCTTAGAAAATCCTCTGTCTGTAAACACATCCCCTGGATCTCTACCTTCATATTCATATGGTGCTGCCTCTGTACGTGTGCCTATCTGTCTCTGTGTCCAGATTCTCCTTTTAGAAAGGACACAAAGGGCCAGTGTGATGGCTCAGCATGCTGATGCATTTGCCTCTGAGCTTGAAGAGCTGAGTTTCATTCACGAGGACCTGGGGTGGAAGAGACCTGATCCCACAAAGCTGTTCTCTGACCTTTACACTAGTACAGTGCCATGCACACCTTCCTCCTCCTTCAGTAAAAGTAAATATAATAAAAATCCATAAAATATAAGTCACATTAAATTACCCTAATGGCCTTGTCTTGACCATTTATAAAGACCTAATTTCCTAGGGACTTCAGCTAGTTGAATAACATGAGGATACAATTCAACCCACAACAGTCATTGCTTTAAGGTCAAAATACTCATAGGAAAGGGGTTGGCAAGATGGCTCAGTGGTTAAGAACTCTGTCTAGTCTTCTAAAGATCCCAGGTTTGATTCTCAGCCTCTCCATCATAGTTCTAGCAAGCACTCACATGGTGCACAGATACACATGCAGTCAAAAGACCTATATATATATATTTTTTTAAAAAACTTTATTTATTTGCCTTGGTGTTTGCCTGGAACTGGAACTACAGACAGTTGTTAGCTGCCATGTGGGTGCTGGGAATCGAACCCGGTTCCTCTGGAAGAGCAGATGGTGCTCTTAACCACTGAGCCAGACCCAGACCTATATATTTTAAAAAATTAAAACTACACCTGTTAAAAAATATCAAAGGCACAAAAGTGGGAATGATGTGAGTGAGTGAAGCCCACTGTAGCCATGACACCACGTCTCTGTTAACGTCATAGTATGCAGGCAGAGAATGGCTTTGTGTTTCCAAGCTTATATGCTAGGATGCAAAATTGTTGAGAGGGTGAGCTTTGAACAGAGGAAAATAATTAAAGTGTGTGTGCCAGAGGTGGACTGCTGAGTTCAGATCCGGGCTTAGAACGAAGCAGCTATGTGAATGGACACACATCACTTGAGGTTTGTTATTATTAAAAATCCACTGGCAGGTTAAAAAATAGAAGATAAAGTCTGTTGGGTGGCGGAAGGCCTGGTTTATATTTAAACATTACCTTCTAGAGGTCCTAATGAGGAGCTGACTTGGCAGTTAAGGGCACTCATTGCTCTTCCAGAGGACCCACCTCTGTCTGCTCGTCTGTAACCAGAGCTGATTCATATCTCATGAGATTATTACAGCGACTCAATGAGCAACATGCTGGCTAAGCCGCTTAGGCATGGAGGTATCAGTTGAAGGAAAACCGCTTCTTAAGGTAGCGCTGAGCATCTCTTAAGGTTGGCCTTCCTTACAGTTGTCTACAGCACTACATAGCACTGGTGTAGCAGCACATACAGTGCTAGAGAATGATGACTAAGAGAAGTTTGACCTTAACTGAATTATGCAGCACACTGCCAGGTGCCTGCCTGCTAGCCTATTAACACTCCCCTGCAATTCCTTTATCACATATCTCTCCTGTCCATCTCCTCCACCTACTCAGCACTCCATCTTAATTTTTATGCATTTCTAAGTAAGTTGCAAATATTGTTACAGTTTTCTCAAAGCCTTGCTTTATGCACACAGTTCACTGCTGCCCACTATTTGTATTGTCCAGAATTGCTCATAATTTTCTTTTTTGAGATATTTTATACTGACAAACATTTAACTCATTGATGTATCCCCCCCCATAGTTGCTGTGTGGAACTGATAGACCCCAGACTCAGGGTACTATCCTCGGGAAGGGGGGCCCCAAGAACCCAGACTCCAGTCCCAGTTGATGCAAAAAGCAAGAGGATTTATTTCATCTGTATAGGCGGGCTTCCTCCCTGCCTCTGGAGCAAGGGAGTAGCAGGGATTAACAATCTTATATCTCTTTTAAAGGCTAAGACCATAAAATCACCATAGCAACTGGGGCAATACATGATTGGTCACTTTAAAGGTCATACTTAGAGTCATAAGGTTGTTTACAATAGTCATGGGGTTGCCTTCAGATCAGCTGGTTAGGGAGCTTTTACAACTGGGTATTGGTCCAGCTATTTTGCTTGGAACTTCTGGCATTTTTTTTTAAAACTTTATTTATTTATTTATTTGCCTTGGTGTTTGCCTGGAACTGGAACTACAGACAGTTGTTAGCTGCCATGTGGGTGCTGGGAATCGAACCCAGATCCTCTGGAAGAGCAGACGGTGCTCTTAACCGCTGAGCCATCTCTCCAGCCCCAAAAACTTTATTTATTTGTTTATTTGCCTTGGTGTTTGCCTGGAACTGGAACTACAGAAAGTTGTTAGCTGCCATGTGGGTGCTGGGAATCGAACCTGGGTCCTCTGGAAGAGCAGACGGTTGGGTGCTCTCAACCGCTGAGCCATCTCTCCAGCCCCGGAACTTCTGGTATTTTAACCACAGGTTCAACCATAGTGTCCTAATGGTCACCTGAGTTGATTACGGCCATTTAGTTTGTTTCCTCATAGGGGGTGCTCTGCTGAGTATTTGAACTGAATGCTTGGGTGGGCCTTTGAACCCAGGGTCCTTCAGAACAGACACTTATCAAGTTGCATAGCATTTCCATCCATCATCCAAGAAGCTTTCTGGCTGTCTCCTCCTCCCAGCTGGCCCCACCCGCCTCAGAGGCAGCCACTGCCTGCTTTATTTGCTGCTGTGAAACTTTACATATCTAGAGTCAGACAGGGTATACTCTTTGGAATCAGGTTTTTTTCACTGAGCATGTTTTTGAGATTCATCTGAGTCATTGCATATAGCTGTATGTGGGGGTTTGAATACAAACAGCTTCCACAGGTCCATAAAGAGTGGCACTGTTAGGAGGTGTGGCTTTATTGAAGGAATGTGTCACTGGTGCCCAGCTTTGAGGTCTCAGATGATCAAGCCACGCCCAGTGTGACATTCTCTTCCTACTGCCTTCAAGAATGCTCAGCTCCTTCTCCAGCACCATGTCTACCTGCTTCCCACCTTGACGATAATGGACTAAACCTCTCAACTGTATGCCAGCCCCAGTTAAATGTTTTTCTTTATAAGAGTTACTGTGGCTCAATCTTTTTCTTGGTTTATTATCCATTTTACAGAAATATTCCCATTTATTTGCCTACCCTCCCACTGATGAACACCTGGGCTGTCTCTGATTTTTTGATTTTTGTGAAAAATATTCCTGGATGGTCTCATGTGCAAATCCCCACTTTTCTATTGCTTGCGAGTTCAATTGTTAGTCATAGGGCAGATAGATGCTTAGTTGTACTGGGGTGGGAGGGAGGGAGAGAGAGAGAGAGAGAGAGAGAGAGAGAGAGAGAGAGAGAGAGAGAGAGAGAACGAAACTCTTTGTTCCAAAGTAGCTGTGTTATTCTAGACTCCCAGCAGTAATTTCCCAAGATTGAGAAAAACCACAGCCCCTTTACAAGCTAGACCAGACCCCAGGAAGGTGGCCACCTCTGCCACTGTTCCTGCTGTCTGCAGAGGAATAACAGGCCTTCCCACGTGATTCCTCAGTCACAGAGAATGCTCTTATCCTTTGGCGAGGTTTATAGCAAAGCTTGATTTTGCTCCCTCTGTGTGTTCCGAATAATCTCAAACTACGATCAGGACAAAGAAAAGACTGTGTTTTTAAACCCCGGGAGTCATTTCACAGGTAAAAATAGACCTATAGCCGAGCAATGTTTTAATAACTATTCAAATGTGTTCTTTTGTTAATCTGAACAGGTTTGATCTATTTAATACCAGTCTGAGCTGAGAAAGACATTTTTAGGCTCCCTCTGGCTTTTACATCTTGATGCTGTGGCAGTTACTGGGGTCCTTGGTGTTTGGCCTCCCAGGGCTCCCTTAGTGTGGGGTTCTTAATGTTGTTCCAGAAAGCTAAGCTTTGTGTTGGGGTTTGGCCATCTCAGTGAGGCTGTGAATCCCTTCAGTTAATCACCTTTTTTTTTTTTTTTTAACTTTCTTTCTGTTCTCTGTGTCTTTCACATTATGCATCTTGTTCCCATTCCTGCACATCTGCCCTCTGTCCTTGCAGCCCCCACCCCCAGGTAAAATTTAAGAGAAAAAAAGAAAAGGAAAATATCGTCATGGAAGCTGAAGTGTGACGAAATGAGTCAAACAGTGAACCCTTTTATCCATATATCTTTCCATGCATTGCAAAGTCATTGGTGGGGTTCCAGGCCTCTGGTTTCTGCTGTACTATGGATGCTGGGCCTCACTGGGGCTCCTCTTGGTTATCCTGCTGTTGCCCTGTGCTGTGGAGACCCTGCAGCTTTGGGTCTGCCTACTGGGTCCTTCACTTGCTCTAGCAGATCACGGATGGGGTGGATATTGGGAAAGGGCAGCACATAACCCTGCTTCTGGACCTGGGTAGTTGCAGGGTTGGTCAGCCTTCCGGCTTTCCTCACCACCAGGGTGAACTCCCCTGTTGCCTTAGTTCATTGCAGCAATGAGCAAGGGGCGGGGCCAGTTCTCCAGCCTTCAAGCCCTGGGGGTTGTGTCCCCCACACCTGCATTTTTAGGGCTAGCTCTACTGTGTTGCCCAGGCGTGGCGCAGGGGCCAGTCTCCATAGTCTGCAGCAGATAAGGGGTAGGGGCAGGACCTGCTCTCCCACCTACCTCAGGCATTTTTGGGGGGCGGGCAGGGCATCTCCTCCCCCATGTTACCACATGACAGGTGAGTAATGGAGTCGTTTCTGCCATGTGCACAGCTTCCTTATATAATCCAGACACCTTGGTTATACCTTCTCTTAACCTTTATCTTCTCAGCTGCTGCACCTCCCCACCTGGCCTCACATGACCCAGGGTCATATCCACCCTGGACTCTCCCAGATGTGTCTGCCTCTGGACATACTTTTCCTTTTATTTACAATGAACTTTCTCCTCCACACCTAGGAAGAGTCACATTCTTTTCTTTTTTTCTCCCCATTCAATTATGTCTCTATTAGAACTGAAATAGCTAACGGCAGCTCCCAGGTTTCAAAGCAAATATATGTAAAGCATACAGTGAACAATGTTACATCTTTTATAATTATTGAACTTGTGCTTTGAAAATGTGTATAATAGGAATGGCGTGTTGGCTTAGTGGTTAGAGCACTGACTGCCATGCTTTGTTGATACTCATTGGAGACCTGCTCTTTTCTAAACAGAAACAGGGGAGAAGTGAATTGGGGGATGGGAATGGGGGGGTGGAGGGGAGGGAGGACTGAAGCCATAATGTAAAATAAACAAACAAACAAATAAACAAACAAACTGCTGGTTGCTCTTCCTGGAGGACTGGAGTTCAATTCCAAGCACCGACATGGGCACTCACAGACCTAGATCTATACTATTTCTTCTGATCTCCAAGGTACAGATTGTGGTGAACTTGACATCCACACAGGAAAAACACCCATGCACAAAAAGTAAAATAATGACAATTTTTTTAAAAAAAAGATGTATATGCCAGTCAAAACTATGTGGCACAAATTTTGCTAAAAAATAGTCATTGTTTCAGGAGGGCTTTGAGTGAAAATGTTTGAAGTTTACAGCTTAGGCTGCCAACCTGACCTCCACTAGCTTTTAAGGCATTTCTTCCAGATAAATAGAACAGTCCCTAAGGGGGAAATCTAGGGGAACAACCTTAGCTGGTCCTTCCTCAGTTTTGGGAAAAGAAATTCATTTGCAAGGAACCCAGCCGCCGCCTGCACTGAGATGATGCCTGGATGAAAGGCCCACATCCCAGGGTAGGAGAACCATGGTGTGCCTTTCAGCTGTGGATTTTCCAGGCCTGAGGGTTTTCTTTCTGGATCTGCAGGATGGTATTGGCTAACAGAACCTACGCAAAAGATACTCCCTTCCTGCGGCCCTACCAGTGAGGAGGCAGGCAGCCAGCAGCTGACCCTGCATCACACTTAAAGTGGATTTGGGGTTGGCTTGAACCCAGTTCAACCAGCTTTCATCTGTAGAACTTCGAAAAGGGTCAAAGAACAGCTAATTAAAATCATTCCTCCTGCTGCTACAGAAATACAATCGTGGCTTTAAAGGAGTTTTCTCGTTTAATTAAATGCCAGCTACCTTTGCTGATTTCAAGCCCAAATTGCTAATGCTCTTTTATCTAATCCTCATGGTTACAAAAGAGGAGACTGAGAGCTAACAGCAGATATATGAAGTTAGAGAGTTTGTGTCCGGGATCATTTTCTCCAAATGAAGTTTCTTTCTTTCTTTCTTTTTTTCTCAAACAGCTAATGGTGGGTGTTAAGTTTGGGGTTAGGGGCTCGTAAAGCCCATTTATACTAGCCTCTTGGTCATAGCTACTGTCAAAGAAATGGCAAGTGCCCTACAGATAGAGCCTGTCTGTGGATCTGAAATTCAGTGTCTTGTTAGGGTTTTTATTCTCTGAAGAGACACCGCGACCAAGGCAACTCTTATAAAGGAAAACATTTAGCTGTGGTGGTGGCTTACAGTTTCAGAGGTTTAGTCCATTATCAGCATGGTGGCTGGGAGTATGGTGACATGCAGGCAGACAGGCTGCTGGAGGATTCTACATCTTGATCCCAAGGCAACAGGAAGTAAACTGAACACTGGGGATGGCTTGAACATATATGAAATCTTAAAGCCCACCTCCACATACATCCTCCAACAAGGCACACCTACTTCACCAAAGCCACACCTTTTAATAGTGCCACTTCCTATGAGCTTATGGGAGCTAATTACATTCAAACTGACACACCTAGAATCCAAGAAATAAATGCCAGACCCCAAACCAGAGCTGTTCACATCATGCCCATCTGTGACCCTTTTCATCTCTACCCTCATGGTTGATTCTGGGATCTCCATTGCTCCAGGGACAGACAGACACTCTATTGATAACCTTGTTAAGACTCACTGGATTCTGGGAGAATATCATGATATTCTGAAATATCATTTTAACTGTGTAAAAGTATGTTATATTTTTTTCTGCTACTTTTGTTAATGATGCAAAGACATGTTACATTTGTTTGATTAAATAAAATTAACCTGGGGTCAGGAGGCTGACTCAGCAACTAGCCGACAGGAAGTGGTAGGGAACTTTTATTTTTATTATTTTTATGTATGCGCCCATGGAGTCAGAAGAGGGTGTCAGATCCCTGAAGCTGGAGTTACAGGTGGTTATAAACCATCTGATAGGGAGCTGAGAAATGAACTCGAGGCCTCTAGAAGGGCTACAGTACTCCTAACCTCTGAGCCGTGTCTCCAGCCTAGAGCCACACCTTAAAGATGAAGTTTACTTATTAGTCATCTTTAGTGCTCCTGTGCATGGGCAGAGGTCTGTAGCAGATAATGAGCATAGGTTATGCATTTGGTGTGCAATAATGGGAAAAATGTACAATGGGCCATTGTTCCATGCAGTTTGGAAGAAAGGGCAAGTGTGTAGGGCCCGAGTTAACTCACCAGAGCCACCAGAACAGCACTACGGATGTCGACATCAGTTATGCCAGAACTCACCAGATCACTTCTTACAATCAAAGTGCAGAATCAAGCTACCAGCTGGGGCAGTTTCTTCTGAGGATGGTGAGGCAGGATTTATTTCACACCCCCACCCAGCTTTGGGTGGTTTCCTAGTAACCTTCAGTAGACGTTGGCTGTGGAGGCTGTGCTGTTGGTTAGTTCCTGGACACCAGCTAGAGTCATCTGGGAAGAGGGGGCCTAAATTGAGAAACTGCCTCCATTAGAAAGACCTGTCAGGCATTGTTCCGGTTAATGATTGATGAGCACCATTCCTAGGCAGCTTATCTTAGGTCACATAAGAAAGTAGGCTGAACAAACCATGGAGAGCAGTACGCTGCATCCTAACCCCAGGGTCCTGCCTCTAGGTTTCTGCCTTCAAGGTCCTGCTTTCATTTTCTGCCCTGACTTACTGCAGTGATGAACTGTGATCAGAATATATAAGCCAAATAAATCCTTTCCTCCCAAGTAGCTTTTGGTCATGGTTTATCACAATGGAAATCAAACTAAGGCAGATAACAGAGATATTATGCTAATGTCTGCCTTCACAGGGGATTTACCCCATATCTTTACGTCTGTCTCCAATTGTCCTTTTTTTTTTTTTTTTTTTTTTTTTTTTTTTTTTTTTTTTTTTTTTTTTTTTTTTTTTTTTTTTTTTTTTTTTTTTTTTTTTTTTTTTTTTTTTTTTTTTTTAATGAGAACACTTAGGAGATTCTAATATGCCTGCCTGGTAGTAATGAAAATATTCTCAAGAGATGCTTGTGTCCCCAGTCTTGGCTGTCAGACTCTTGAAACAATTCATTAAGGAATTGGGATTCCCCTAGGAATCTCATACTGGGAGAAGAGAAAGCCAAAATTTTGGACCAGTGCGTGGTAGGATTTTCTTCTACAGAGAGATTTGTGACATAACAGACCATCTTGCAGCAGAGTGGAGACAAAGGAAACAGTTTAGTAGTGATAGTGGACCACACCTTGACCAGCACTGCTTAGATACGCCTAACTCTGGCCCTCTGCTTAAACCTACACTCATTGTCAGGACCCCAGATGATGTGTGTGAGAGGTTGATGGACCAAATGGTGGGCTTGAGGGGATGGTGAACTCTTCTGTGTCCCCTTCTTCCACGTAGCCACATTAAATGAATCACTTTTTTCTTCTTTTCATCATTAATTAGGCTTTTAAAATTAACTTATCAAAGACAGGTGCCAAGGCACACACAGGCTGGGAACCTCGGTTTGGTAACAATGTTAGAGCCGAGTCCCCCCAATACAGTCTCATTTTAGTTTATCTATTTAAAGAGCCTTTCTCCAAATGAAGCTCAAATCTGAGATACTGGGGACTAGCCTGTCAGCATACTTGTTTTCAGGAGACAGAATTCAACCCACAGCAGCCCTGGGAGCTCCATGGTGAAGGCATGGCTGAGTTTCTAACAGTGTGTCCTTGAGAGGACACACATGGGCCAAATTTACCTTTTCTAAAAATCTATGTAAGGGTTGCTCTCCCCTTATTTTCAGAGCATCTCTGAATCTCCAAAGGTGTCTACATAATTCCTCAGATGACCCTACAACAGTTATATGAAACATGGTAATGTGTTTATTTCTGATGGAGGAAGATGTTCAGGTAGGCGAGGGAGCCTGCCTGAGAGCTGGGGTTCCAAGCTGTGTCTGTCTGCTGCCAAGTCCAGGATTCTCTGCATGCTACCAATTTGCTAACAGCTTCTTCCTTTTCTTTTTCAGGAGATCACTCAACTGAATTGTGGGTTTTTTTTTTATCTTTTTTAATTAATTGGGCAATTTGCATAGAAGGGAATAAATTACTGACACAGAAAGGCACATTCTCCTAATCAAATGTGTTTATTTAAAGCTGCAGGGGGAAAGCCAGCAGAGAGAGTAGTGATGGTTGTTGGTTCTGGAGGGGAGCAGAGCTTGTGGGGGAGGGATGCTCAGACGCCGGGAAGGAAGAACAGGTGGGCAGGCATGAGCTCCACTGCAGGATGCGGCCCAAGTCCTGATACAGGAATAGCAGAGCAGGTTACCAGTGCTCTGCCTGCCTCAACCTACCTCTTTGAACATCTGTGCAGTGATGTAGCAATACCACTCAGGATGGAAGATCACTTGCCTAGGGTGCAAAGGACCTGGGCTCAGCCCCTAGCACTTTACATCATTAGTAACTAAAAATAATAACAACAACAATATCAACATTCACCCTGGCAGTCTGTAAAATCCAGTGACTGGTGATGTCATTAAGTGACATAAAAGGCTAGGGACACAGAAATAAAGCGTATTTTAGGGTAATAGCATGAAGATTTGAGGAAACGTGTTGAGTTTGAGGTAACAGATGAAAATCCCCCTAGAACTGACAGAAAAAAGTGTCTATGGCTGAACTCCCATGAGAGGACTTAGGCTACAGATGGACATTTAGGGATTATTGGCAGAACTATTTTGTTTTTTTAACCCATAGTTTCAATCATCCATTTTAGGAACTAACAGGCAAGCAATCCTGTATCTAAAAATAGATTGTTAGAATTCTGTGACAAAGGCACACACAGATTTAGGAGGGCTACACCAGAAAGGGACTAAGGAGAATTTCAGAAAAACAACAAATTTTAAACTGAGTTCTGATTATGAGTGAGACTGCATTGCAGATTTCACAGTTTGAAATCTGACTCTCCACAGAGGAGCTCCTGGGAGAAATCTAATGTACAGAAAGCAGAGCTGGGCATTGTGAGCCAAGCCATTGTTAAACAATTCTAAACAAGATCTAATGTCCTGACAGAAAATAGGTTTCCACTGTATGTTGTCAAGATGATTCTGCTATGACAAGCAGACCCAACATCTCACTAAGACTGCATAAGTTATTTTTTGCTCAGGGAAGAGCCTCTTGTGGACTGGTGGCTCTCCAACACGGACAGTCAGGGATCCATGTCCCCTCCATCTTGTAATTTTTATCATCTCTGCATGCCAGAGAACCCCCAGCTTCTACATGTTGTAGGATGGGGATGATTGGCCAGGCAGAGCAGAAACGCCTACCTAACTGAAAGAGCCAACCTAGAAACGATGCATTCCACATCCACTCACACTCGGACAATGATGACTGGCATGTATGAAATTGTGGACACAAGACATAGACCTGGTGATGACTTCCAATATGAGAAGAGATCAGGAAAGGTTCTAGGGACCTGGCCAGCTCTGTCAGAATTAGCATCAGTTGAGAAGCAGAGCGAACCCGGAGCACTGTAGAAGGAAAGGGTGCAGCCCGGCTCCGTGGGCCTGGGCAATGTGACTGATTTGCTGAGTGGGTCCTGGGGGCAGATAGGAACAGCTGGGGTATGAAAGCCAGCTATTTACAGTCTGTCACAAAAGTTCATTTGGAATGTGGCCCCTGTGCATTCATAAATGGATCTCATGTGGAACAGGACAGAGGTGTGGAGTACAGTGAATAAAGATAGGCAGGAATTATCTGGTTAAAACTCTGCAGGAAACGAGTAGTCCTGAAGTAGGATCCTCATAAGTAAAGGAGGCAGCTTCTGTAAAGTCAAGGGCACAGTCAATAGGACAAAATGACAGGCTACAGAATGGGAAAAATTTTCACCAATCCTACAAGTGATAGAGTATTGATCTCTAAAATATATAGAGAACTCAAGAAACTAGAGCCCAAAATCTTGAATAACCCAATCAAAAAATGGGGTTCAGAACTAAAAAGGGAATTCTCAGCAGAAGAATTACCTGTGGCTGAAAGGCCCTTGAAAAAGTGCTCATCATCTTTAGCCATCAGAGAAATGCAAATCAAAACAACTTTGAGATACCACCTGACACCCGTCAGATTGGCTAAGATAAAAGACACAGAGGACAGCATATGCTGGAGAAGTTGCGGAACAAGGGAACATTCCTCCATTGTTGGTGGGAGTGTAAGCTTGTTCAGCCACTCTGGAATGCAGTATGGTGGTTTCTCAGAAAACTGGGAATCAAATCTCCGCAAGGATCCAGCAATACCACTACTGGGCGTATACCCTAAAGATGCACATTCACATTCCAAATATATTAGCTCAACTATGTTCATAGCAGCATTGTTCATAATAGTAAGAACCTGGAAACAACCTAAATGCCCCTCAACTGAAGAATGGATTAACAAACTGTGGTACATCTACACAATGGAGTGCCACTCAGCAGTAAGAAAAAGTGATATCCTAAAATTTGCAGGCAAATGGATGGATTTGAAGAATATCCTCCTGAGCGAGGTATCACACACCCAGAAAGATAAGGAGGGGATGTACTCACTCATTAGTGGACTCTAAACAAAAAAGCAAAAAGCAAAGCATGTCCAAGGTGCAAACCACAACCACCTAATAGCTTGGGATCTGAAAGACCTTGGACTGGCACCTTGGATTCCACTTCCTCCAGAGGAACACCTGACCCAGTCTTGATGTTGGGATGAGGAAACTGGATCTGCCAGGAGTGGATGCTGAACTAAGTCATATTGGGACATTGGGACCTTAGGACCTCCTGCCCTTGCTGAGGAGGAGATAAAGAGATGTGGAGAAGAGAGAGTGACTGGAGGGGGTGGGAGGGGGAAGGGAGCTTGAACAAGGATATACACAGATAAAAATATGACTTTATTAATAATAAAAAAATAAGTAAAGGAGGCAGAGAACTTCTCCAGTTACTTCACTGGAGTGGCCGCTGGAAACTGCAGAAATGCCTGGGCACTCATGATGCCTCATCAGAGTTGGAGAACATTGGGGAGAAGTCACAGAGGTCAGTAGAGTTCAAGGGCCGCATGTTCATTCTGCAGCACATGAAAGATTCTACTCAGGAGCTTCTGGAGACACTTAGAGGGGATGGGGGATGAGGCTTTTATAAAGCAGCCAGGGTCCTGCTTATGCTGATAGGGTTATGCATCTATGATGGGTAAAGTTTTATTATTATTATTATTATTATTATTGTTATTATTTTGTTTTTTGAGACAGGGTTTCTCTGTGTCACTTGGAGCCTGTCCTGGAACTCACTAGATATGCCAGGCAGGCCTCCAACTCAGTGATCCCCTTGCCGCTGCCTCCCAAGTGCTGGGATTAAAGGTGTGCAACACCACAGCTGGCTAAAGTATTATTTTTAATAAAAACTCATTATTACTCTCAATGGTAAAGCCTTAGGATATGCAGCTTACATAAAGCACCATGCATTATCATCCTCCCCAAGTGTTAGTCTTCCAGAAATAGAAAGGACTTTATATACAAGTCCTTACAAATAAGCAGCATTTCAGCCGATCCAGCAAGTGTTTCCAGTGACAGAACTTCCAGGAATTCAGGAATCTGAAACAACTTACATGCAAACTAGAAATAACGAGTTAATGTGTTGCATGTAAAACATTTCCAACTGTCAGAAAACAAAGAGCCAGCGAGTGGAGAAAGAATACTAGGTGATCTCTGGTGTCTTTCACTAAGAGGTCAAAACGGACTTTTAGATGCTTGAGGCAGATGATAATAGATGAGTTAGAAAGATAACAGACAATGAAACACAGACAGACAGACAGACAGACAGACATACACACAAACACACACACAGACAGACGCAGAAACAAACATGTACACACACAGACATACACACAGACACACACAGGCATGCACACAAACACACATATAGACACACAGATAGACACACACACACACACACACACACACACACACACACACACGCTACTTCATAGGCTATGCCAACAAGGATTAACAGCAGCACAGCTCTGTACTGGTAAACATACTTACACTAAACCTCGGTTTCTAAATATTTTGCTGTAATAGAAGGAACTAAGGCTTCTTGGAGACACAGTGGATTCCAGGACTGGAAAAGGGAAAATATAAGATGATCCTGGAGTAGTGAATGGACTGAAAAGGTGAATTCTTGAGGTGTGACTCAGTGGTAGAGCACTCACCTAGCATGTTCAAGGCTATGGATTTGTGCAGCACACACATATACATACATACACACACTCATATACTTACATATGCATATACATACACATATATACATAAATGCAGTATATGTATATACATATATGCACACATATACATACACACATAAGCACACACATACATCTTTACATGCATTTACACATACGTGTATGCATACACACATGTACAAATGTATACATGTATGTACATGTACACATAATACATACATGCATGCATACACACACTTATGAGCATATATATCTCACACAGACATGTGTAAATACATGCACATATATACACACATGCCTATATACATTCAGATATATAATTACACATACAAATTATATGCACATATATACACATATTCATATGTACATACATAAATGCCATGTAGGATTGCAAGTCGTATCCTGCTTCTGAAAAAGGATTTTAGTGGAAAATCTGGTGATATTTTAATGAAGTCTATAGACTCATTTAAAAACGAATCTATGTGAAGAGTTTGCTCAACATTGTTTCAGGACTCATGATTGTAAAATAATATTTTAATTTTATCATTAAAAATTGTATTTCTTAACAACTAAACTCAAGAATTAAAACTGTCCACAGAAATGGGAAACGAAGCCGCCCCTGGTTCTAAGACTGTCCGTGGGACTAAGGACTAGGACAGGGCCACAGCTGTAAGCTCCCTAAATGCAGACCGGAAGGAGCCAGTTTTCTGTTATAAGGCCTACCAGGCAGGTAGCATATCTAATCCACAGTGGCCCTGCTGGAGACCGAGGAGTTTATAAATAATTCCAGCCTGAGAGCAGGGAAACCCAGGTTCAATAGTGGGAGCAACTGGTTGTGTCTGTTGTAGGTAAATTGTTAAGTGTCATTTCATGGAATTCTCACAAAATGAGGCAAAAGCAATTATGATCTCCACTTGAAAGATGAGACAGCCGCAGTAGAAAGAAAAGGCTGTACACGCAGGCTGCTTGCTTCCCCTCAGGGGCACGATGCTCCCCTTCCACTGCGCACTCCACCAGGTATGCAGCCCGAAGCCCAGCAGAGTGCTCACCAGGAACTCTAATGAAACACAAATTCAGGTCACCCACAGACTCTAGGCACCATTCCTTTGAAACACAAAGACTGAGAAAGAAGAGACCCGGGAGAACATGGGTGGATGGAGAAGCAGCGGGTTTCCAGAGCGCAGCTTGACCAGCAGAGGCAACTGTGACCCACTGAGCTCCAGGTCTGAGTTCCGGGAAGGGAGAGACCCCTTCTGATAAAAGGGCAAGAGTCAGGGTGGGGGTAAGCACCATGCCAGGCTAGACTGAGTCTGACATTGATGTCGCTGTGGAAACCAGCCTTTCCCTTCAGCTGTTCAAGCCTGCCAGTTCTTTGGGTTTCTTGGACACATGATAGGGATTCACCTCCCCTTCTACACAAGTCCCCTGTCAGATCAGAGTAGACCATGAGGGTGGCACTGGGATAAATTCATCTAAGGTAGTTCCAAGAGATGATCGTCCAATTTCCTCCTCAAATAGTATGTCTCCCTAAAATAACTCTGTCCTGATCACCCTCTGGGATCCCCTCCAGCACCACAATCTCTTCTCCAGACAGGCAGAAATTATGTATTCACTTGTCTTGCTCCCTCTGACCCCCTGGCTCAACTGTGAGCCTCAGGGAGCACAATAGCTTCTTTCTAGGTTAAACCTTTGCATGCAAAGATTCCCAGGAGCTCCACTGAGAAGCTGTGGGCTTCCTCTCCTCCTTCCCCCTCCTCCTCATATCCTGATGGCTGGCACTGTTCTTGTGGTTTCTGAGGGTGCCTCCACAGAGCCTCCATCCTGATTGCTCTTCAAGCCGGAACCTGGCCTTTACAATCCACTTCTCAGGCTGACACCTACACTGATACATCTAACCTGCTCCTAGAGAACACATGTCACTGTTCCTGCCCAGCGGTGGCTCCTCTCAGAAGAGTTCTAGTGTTGATAAATAGATTGAAAAGTATGCAGAGGCCACAAAGGGTATTTCTTCCGCTAACCTAGGTTTTATGATCATTGCTGGCCCAGCAGGTCTCTGTAAAAAAGATTGTTTTTCTTGACTAAACCTTTGATTAAATTCCTCTGGCACTCCTGCTTATCCAGAGGATTATATTCCCTTTATTCTGATGACAAAATTATAACTCCACCAGGAATAGCATTAAGGTCACTCCTAGTAATTGAAATTCCATTGCTTCCTCTCTGACCTCTCCTTCCACACCGCCTGTCAAGGTGGAGAAAAGATAAAAGATAATTTTGATGATTTTTTTTTTTGGCAATAGACTGGCAAATCCACTTATAACGGAATATTTGAACATGTGCTCATTAAGTCTTTAGTTGACTTTGTGTGACTGAATAATGCGCCTGGTGTTTATGTGTTGGCTGTATGGATCCATGGCTTCTGTAATAGGGATGCCAGCTCACAGCCCTGCCTGGGTCTCCCAGGCTCACAGTTTCAAAAGACAGGCTGGTTATCTGAAATTCTGAGGTATGAGTAAGGTACCTTGCCCTGTGTTTAGCAGCTTATACAGCATCCTGAGGGTGAGGGCTATGCTGTCTTTCTTCTCTCTTCCAGCCATGCGTGGCTGGTCCCAACCCCAAGTTCAACAATTAGTGTAGTGTGCCTGCTTCCAAATCTATCTTGTCAATCCTGACATCCTCCCCAAATGACCTGCTACTGGAGGCAAGAAGATGTATGGGTCCCAACCACAACTTCAGAGCACAGCACAGAGACGCGTGACTGTTGCTGATAAAACAGTGGTTAAGACATGAGCTCCAACATCCGTGGGCTGGAATCACAGCTCCACCACTAACCACATCACCTAGAACAAACCACTTCATTGCCTCTGTTTGTGTACTCAAAAAGGAAGCAATAGTGACTGCCAATGGCTGTGACGTTGAAGGTAGGGTGGCTCCTTCCTGGAACTGGTGAGCACTTAGCACTTGGCACAGCAAAGAGCCTTTGCTATTCTTAGCATGAAACACTTAGACTGAGTTTAAGCTAAGAATAAGCAAGTTTGCTTCTGTGAAAACTGCAGTTTGACATTCTGAGAAATGAGCTGTAATTGTGACTCTGTGCCTTGGAGTCTCACACACAACAGAAAGGATTCAGGAGCCAAGGAATCACCCAAACCTAGATTCAAATCTCAGTTTGTGAACTAGGGCCCAGGGGTAGCCTCTCATGCCTTAGAGCTCCAGTTCTTCATCCATCCGTCTGTCTGTCTATCATCTATAATCTATCTAATGATGACAATAACTACCACCTAAAGCAAGCTAAGGCAACAATGGCACTGGTGTTCCCTGCTTCCTCCTTGAGCTGCTGCCTAGCAACCAAGTACATTGCAGCAAGGGCATCAGCAGACCCCGCTTCCTCCACTGTCCATTTCTGTATCTAATTTTATCTCTGACCTTCAGGGTAGTGACTAATATGCTATGGTCTGAATCTATAACCCAAAAGTATATGTTAGAAACTTGATCTCCAAAATAACATCGTTGGAGGTGGGTCCTAGTGAGACATTTGCCAGGTAAGAGGACTCCAGCCTTATGAGCAGATGAATGCTGACTATGAAGGCTTGCTGCTTGAGATGGATTCTTTGCTTCCTTATAACAACTCTTTGCCTTCCTAGAAGGTATCATCCATCTTGATATTGAGCTTTCAGCAACTGGATCTGTGAAGAAGAAATTTCATTTCTATCGAAATTACTCATGTCCTCAGTATTATTCCAGCGTCTCAGTATAATGGCAGGAACTTTGTGATATGTCAGGACTTCAGTATCTTATCCTCACTCAGTGTCATATCATCTTTCTAGTGTCAAGATTTCAACATGTCTGGAAGTCAGTACGGTGTCAGGGACTCAGCATCACTCCAGCCCTTCAGGATCATGGACTTAGAGTCACGTCAACCCCTCAGCACCATGTTAAGACTTCAGGATCATGGCAAGCATTCTCTTAGTAGCATGTCAGGGTCATATCACACATCCAATAACATCAGGACCTCAGAATCTCCTCTTGTCCTCAATGTCAGGTGGGACCTCAGTGTCACATCAGAACCTTGGGTTCATGTTATGTCCCCCAAACTATGTCAGGACATCATTATCATATGAGGACTTTGGTATTATGTCAGGCCTAAGTACATATCAAAACCTCAACGTTATGTGGAAATTTAGCAATACATCAGGCAATCTGAATCATTTCAGTGCCTCAAAATTATGTCATGATCTCTGCATCATGAGAAGCCCTAAGCCACATCACAACATGTGTCCACTGTGATGATGTTGTGTCCTCAGCAGCATATCAGGATGTGAGTGTATTGTCAGGCCCTTAGTGGCATGTCCTGATATTAGCATCTCTGTAATCATGTGACTTCCTGAGAGTTACACAACAAATCAACATTATTCATCCTCCCTGCATTATGGTATTTCCTTAGTATCATGTCATGATCTCATTAGTATTGGATTCTTCTATCATAACTTCTATGTCATATCAGAACCTCAGCATTGTGTCTGTCACTCAGGACTATATTAGATCCTCAGCTTCATCCCAGGTCCTCAATAAAGCAGCATGAGTCTAATGTCATTTCAGAACTTATGTTTCATATTAAGTGCTAAGCATTATGTCAGGATGTCAGCATCATAGTAGGTCTTTAGCATCATAGTATTGTGTCTAGACCTTGACAACATGTCTTTACCTGTGTCATGAATAGATCTCTCATATCATGTTAGATCTTCTCTGTCATGTCTGGACCTGAGTGTCATGTTAGACATTCAACATTATATCAGGACCTCAACAATGTATCAGGACTTAATTTTGTTGCAAGCTTTTAGTATCATGCCAGACCACCAATGCCATGTCAGCCCTCAGCATGATGTTAGGACCTCAGCACAAAGTGAGGACCACAGCACCATGCCTTTTATAAACATACAGGCTTAGAAGAATGGGAGGACCTTGTACCATGTCAGATGCTCATCATCATGCCATGGCCTCTGTATCATGTCATGCCTTCCTTATCATGTCTGAGCCTCACTATATTAAGACCTCAGCATCATATCAATATGTCAGGATCATGTCATGTTCTCAAGGCCAAGTCAGATCCTTTGCATCATACAGAAACTCAGCCTATCGGGCTTGAATATCGTGTCCGGCTCCAAAAATGATGTAATCACCAATAGCATTATGATATGCACTCAGAGATATGTCAGGAAATCACTGTGACATCCATACCTCAATATTAGGTATAAGCCTCAGCATCAAATCAGAGCCTTTTTTGATGCAAGGACCTTAGTATCATATGAGGATCTGAGCATCATATGTGGGCCCTTTCAGCGAGGTACCGCTTAGGTATTGTGTTAGATTTTCTGTGTAGTGCCAGAATTGTGGCTTCATATTGGCACTTACTAAGCTTGTCACTGCAAGATATTAGCATACATCAGATCATTCCACAGTATCAAAACCTTGGTACCATAGCCTGCCCTCAGGATTAGGTGAGGGCTTCATTATCATGTCAGGACCTCAGCATCATGTTAGGTCCTCAGCATCATTATCAGTTCCTTGCTGTCATGTCATGACTTCAGCATCATGTCAGATCTCAAGTATCATGTCAGTCATTTGGTATCACGTAGAGACTTCAACATCATATTAGGCCCTCAGCATCGTGTTAGGCCCTTCCTATGACACAAGTCATCATGTCAGACTCATTGCACCATGTTGGGCTCTCAGTCTTATGTTACAGCCTCAGCATCAGATACCACCTCAGCATCATTTCAGGCCTTTTATCATCTTGTCAGGAATTTACCAGCATGTCAGGACCTCAATATAATATCAGGCTTCCAGTTTCATATAAAGGCCTCAGCATCCTGCTAGATCCCAGCATCATATCAGGGACTCAGCATGATACCAAGACCTCAGAATCATGTCAGGAACTCAGCATCATCTTAGTGCATCAGAGCCATACAGACCTTGAGCATCATTTTATGCCCTCAGTATATAATGGAACAAAACATCATATGTAGACATCAATATAATATCCGGACATGTTGTCATGTCTAGATCTCAGTGTCATTTCAGGATCTTATTTCAGGAACATATGAGGATGTCAGTACAGTGCTGTAACTTCAGCACCACAGCAGAACCTCAGTGTCACATCAGTAACTCACCATCAAGTCAAGCCTGCAGCATCATTTGAGAAGCTGAATATCATGTTCAGGTTCTCAGCATCATCTCAGAACTTCAGCCTGTCATCAGGTAGTAAATATAGTGTCAGGCTGTCACCAGCATGCTGGCCCCTTACTGATCGGCATGCCAGTGCTTTACTATGATGTCAGGATTATAACTTAAGGTCAGCATTATGTAAGGACCTTAGCATCATGTCAGACCCTCTGCATCCTCATCAGGATCTCAGCATCATGTAGTGCCTTCGGTATTATGTCAGGCCTTCTGACAGAATCAGAGCAGCAGCAGCACATCATGACCTCAGCATTATCAGCTCTTCCGTATTATACATTTCATGTCATGTCATTACCTTCAGCATTCTATTAGCTACTTAGCAACATATCTGGACCTCTGTACCCTGTGAGGACCTGGTGTCATGTGACACCTTCAATACTATATAAAGCCCTTAATATCTTGTTATGGCTTCAGGATCTTGCCTTGGCTCTCAGTATTGTGACAGGATGTTAGCAGAGTATGAGGCTGTAGTTACCTTAAGACAGATATCCCCGCCATGGCCACACTCCCTCCTTTTATTTAACAGGGGCACTCTGCTCCTGGCCTCCCATTCCCCTGCCCTGTACCCTCAAGCATCCTTATCAGGCTTTCTGAGCAGAAGATAAAGGATGGTCAAGACTCTCAGACACATCTATGTTTATTTTTTTTTTCCTGTCAGAAAATTTCAAGAATTACACCAAAAAATACTTCAGCCTCTGCTACCTACTGACAAAAATACACCACAAAATTATAAAGCGCTCTGTGGTTTTGCTAGGGACGATTTGTTGATCCGCTTTAGATGACAAATGAATTTACAGGTGACTCAAGGTGATGGGAAGATGGGGGAGGAGAGAGGAAAAATGTGTGTGTGTTTGGCAGGATAGCTTGAGCTACACTACGCCTATTACCCAGCTGCTGCGTAAAATGATTTCAGCAATATAGCAAGCCACAAAAAACCTCTTAGATGGCCTGTTAGAGGCACTGGAAAACAGCAACACATGTCAAACGAGCAATTCTCCTGGCTGGTCCTGCTCCTCTTGGGCCTAGAGCCAGTACCTCTGTAGAAAAGAACCTTCCTGGAATGCTTCTGAGAAGCAAGAGGCCCCTGCTAGCTTGCTCCATGCCCTGGAACGGGAAGCCTAGGATGCTGCCCTGCCCCTTGCCCCTAATCAGGTGCTTCTGGGGAATTTGGATGCATATCCTCTGCCAACACAACAAAGTGAACCAAAGACAGCCACCTTCTCCAGCTTCTTTTAGAAGTACCTTGCCTCTTGCAGGCCCAGCCTTCAGGTTTCCTCTTGGCTGTCTCTCTGATTTCCTGGCTTGGACCCAATTGCTGCTGCTGCTATCATGATTAGCAAACATGCAAAACCTGGGTGCCCATGCTTCTAGCCGGGCCCAGGACGACCCACCTAGCCTGTCTCCTTGCCGCCTCTCTTTCTTTCTCCCCGTTTCCACCCCTGCCATCTTGAAAACACAGGCAGCTTCTAGGGATACACCTAGAAAAATAAAAGAAAGACAACATCTACCCACGTCTGTGTCTGCTGATGTACAGCAGCTGCCCTGTGAGCGCTTCGGAGCCTAGGTCCCACCGGGCTGCCCTGGGCTGAGCATGGCTGCCTCCTCTGTGGCTCTGTGCTTGTCCTGCAAACTCACCACCGAGTGGTACCCTATGCATTCCTGGTTTAGAAATGCCGACATCACCTTTCTCAGCAACTCAGCCTTCCCTGCCTTGCTGTGCTCCACTCCTGCAGCCCCCAGGCAAACCAACAGCCTACCCTTTACCACGCACCCTTGGCGGCCCCCACTGAAGCCACAGTGCTTTATCAAAGAAGCCCAGAGAGGCTGTGCTCTTTACTGCTCTGCTGTGCTTTGCCTTCCATATGAAGCCCCTTTCATGCTTTTCATTCACTTTTCTCTGGCTCCCCTTTCTGTCTATAAATTATCCTAACAAAGAATAAGCGGTGGCTTTGAAAATATCTTACATGGGAACAATCAACACGAAACATGCCTTTGTACACGAGCCTGACTTGGGTACGAAGCAACGATACGAAAGGACAAAAGGAAAAATCGATTCAGACAACTGCAGTGCACAATATTTTCAGGGAATTCTCCCCGGACCCCTTCCTGCCCCTCCCCCACCCCGTACCCCAGCAGTACAGTGTTGTCTTGTAGCTCCAGCTTTGTTTAGCCAGTCAGGGGTTCCCCTCTCCACCCACCCCCCCATCCCGGCTGGGGCAGGCCTCTAATGGCCCTGGGTCTTGGGTGGCTTGGGCTCGTGGATGACAGCAGCTGCTGACAGCCATGGCCCGATGGCCCGGGCAGTGCTCTGCTTGGCCACACTGTAGTGGCTGATGACTGTGTAGAAGCGGCTCCTGGAACTGGGGTCCTGGGATGAGTAGTAAGCATCCAGTGAGGCCGGGATACAGCGCTTGTGCTGGGGAAGAAAGAGATAAGAGTCAAGGGTGGCTGGGTGGGCTGCTGGCATCCACAGAGACACTGCTGCCCTGGGCAGGAGCTTTAGCTTCATTGGGCTCTCAGTCATACCTCAGGAGACAGTACTCCTGAGTCTGGCCTCAGCAGACCTCCCCCAGTATTACACCATCTTCAGAGCAGAGGAGATACACCTACTGGTACTGAGGCAAGACAAGACTCATCTGCTTGATGACCAAATGGCAATAGTAGCTTCTGGTCCACATGGGGTCCTCTTCCTGGTCCCCAGAGGCTATTTGGACCACTGTCCACAGATAACAGCAATTTCATATTCTCAGTTTAATATACACATTTTTCTTGTATCAAGGTTATTTGTTTCTAACGTTAATGAGAATTTGCATTATGCATTTGTAGTGATCCTATTTTATATAGGATAACCATGACATTCTACTAATATTAGCACTCATAGTGAATGGCATATTGAACAAATGCTGCTATGTCTTACTGTTCTTAGGCTGTAGACATTCTCTGCTTGTAAGGGTTGACTTGGGTGTTTTCAACTGTCTGATGGTATTAATGTGTACCTATACAATCCTGCTTCTCAACCTAGCACAGCATTTAATAAACTGCACAAAACAGTGTTACAAAGCTGGTTTTGTGCCAGGAGGCTTTGGCCAGTTGTAGGCTCATATAAAGTTCTGACGCCTGGTAGGTGAGATACACTAAAAGGCACTTTGAACTTACAATAGTTAGAGCGTATGAGGGGTTTCTCCTGCCATCCCCATAGTGGACTGAGGAGCATCTGCAGGTTCTACTGAGATTCTGAGGTCTACAGGTTGCACTCTGTGGTTATTTGAAATACTAACTTTCTTTGCTGAGTCTCTCCACTTGGTACAAAACTACATTCTTTGTTTGGCTTGTTTTTAATCACCAGGGTTTACTTTTTCTTATTTACTTATCAAATAAGTCAACAATTTATATATTCTAAGAAAAATACATAATGAGCTAATTGTGGACTAATTAATCATTAATTAATTAATGTCGTGTCCATTCCCGACTCCTTCCTCTCCTCAGAGGATTCATGTTTGGTATTTTACATTTTTATCTTTTTAGAATTTTCTTCTGGGGGAAAAAATAAAGTGGACCCTTTACCCCTCCCCACTTTCACACGCAGGAAGGACTTTCTTCCTTTGTTTGCCAATATTATTTTGGAGGAAAATCTGTGTCACAATGCAGACAGCTTTTCTTTGCTGTCACCCTAAAGAATCCCTTTGTGCGGATCAAGTGTGGTTTATTCATTTGTCTCCAGTGCTCACCATCACGGTCTCCATTCTTTCAGAACCTCAGCTTTTATCCATTAAGAGCATCACTCCATGGAGGCATACAGAAGCACCAAAAGACACATGCTCTCAAGCTGAAACAGTTCCTATTGGATCCCCCACTTTGGAACATCTTCCTAGCTGCGATGCCTTGGGAAATCCTCTTATCTAAATACTCTGAATTTCTGTTACTTCTTATGGAAAACAGGGACAAAAATAATCCTGTTTTCAGAATGGTTGTGTGGCTTAGTAGAAATGATGTTTATGTAAATTTCTAGTAAATAGCCTGACAGAAAATAAATACTCAGTGAATGGTGGTTATAAAAATTAACAATGTCTGGCAGTAGTAAATTCTAGCACTTGGGAGGCAGAGGCAGGTGGGTCTCTGTGAGTTAGCGGTCAGCCTGGCCTACAAAGAGCCAGGCTGTTACACAGAAAAACCACCAAACAAACAAACAAAAACAAAAGCCAAGAAAAAATACATCATCACCTGTTCCAGATTTAAAACAGCTAACTTTATTGTAGCTAACATGTATTGAGAGGCTGTTAACCACTAGGTTTGTTTATTTTATTTATTTTGGTGCTGAACTATTTATCTGTTTGGGCACATATAATTCTCTGAAGGAATAAGAAGAGCCCCAGGTCACCCAAATCTTCGAAGGAAGGAGGGCAATTAAAGCAATGGCCAGGAGGAAAGGAATCCAGAGGGTCAGGGATCTGGACACGGGCTCGGAGAAAAGCTCAGACTCACTGTCTCTATCCTGTCTTTTGGGGACACCCTGAGATCAGGGATCAGCAAGCTAGTCTGGAAGGTCCACTGGAAGCAAGTCCAGTGTCAAGTGTCAGTGGGCATCCTTCACTGCTCATGCGCAGTCTGGAGCTGACCCATTTCCTGCCTTGCTGTAACACTCTAGTGCCTGCCGGAGATCTTCCTTTCCGGAAGATGTGTTACTCCCTTCCAGCTGTGTTTCCGTCTATGGGGAGAGCATCATACCTAAATACGGCCTTCAGGGAAGAGAAGGCACTGATAATCTCTCCAGTTATTGACAATCACCTAGGGCTATTACAAGTCCCTTACCTTATAGACAAATCCCTCGGGACAGCTGTGGTCGTAGGTGAACGCTTTGTAAACCACCAAGAACACGATGCAGGCGAGGAAAGCGAGGGCCAGGCTGACGAGAATGGTGACCTAAAAGATAGAACCGAGAGGCACACAGATTCAGCGCATGCGCTCTCAGGCCATACATGGAGCCTTCAGCAGCTGGAGCCCACAGGCACTCTGGTATGTGGTGAAGGGGAGGGGCCCAGCACACAAAGGACTGTACCTTGGCTTTTTCAAGCCAATTACTAAAATGTATTATGACCCCGAGAAAATTTACACCCCATAAGCTTCAGTTTCTCTCCCTCCTGCAGGAAAATCTAGAAAGTTCTTTCTCTACGTGTGCTCCCCTTCTTACTCTTTCTATTAACACGGGGAATGGAGGAGGGCTAAGCCATCACATCCGGGGATTTCCTGCTTTCTTTTTACCATTGCATCCCATCACCACCATTGTATTCTAAAGTCAGGCATCAGTTGCTTGCTTTGCCTCTCTGGGCACCTGACATCCACCTTGAATGTGTCCCCATCCACTGTACTCCACCTGTATCCCAACTGCTGTCTTCCCACCACAGGAAATGCTAACTCTACACGGTCAACACTGAGCACAAATCTTCTGGCCAACCTTCACTGTTTCCCCCTGTACTGTCATCAGAAAAATCTGTTATGACTCGAACCCACAACCTGACCACCTTTTATTGCTTCAGTTCTTCCTAGAGTGTCTGAAGCCATGCCACCTCTCACCTGCAGTACTGATATAGCCTTAAAGAATTTAAGGGCTGTCTACAGCACTGTTGACACACAACCATAAAAAGACTGGAACATTTTAAGTTCAAACAGCTTCTTCTTACCCCTGAAGCATGTGATCATCACCCACCAGCCAGCTCAGCGTAAAGGATCCACTCCAGGCTCTTAGCTACAAGCAAGTGCTTGTCTCTTTGCTTAGTACTGCAACGCCAATCTGAGGCAACACTAGGATTTACCAGAGAGGAGCAAATGGCTAATTACAAGCTCACACTGGGTACAAAGGAAAGGTAGCCCTCCCCCATGGTACCAGGGCCTGTTGAATTCTTGTCAAAGTGTGGAATGTGTATGACTTTAAACATCGGCTAACCCATTGAGTTGAGCTAGAAATTGGGCACAATTCCTCTCCGGAGAGGAAAGTTCCTTTTGATTTAGGTGAAAAGTTAGATCAATGTTTGGGGGAGTCCTCAATTCCCCTTTTTACCCTAAGATATGTAACCATAGGAGGAGACAAGAATCTGTGATGCTCCACTAAATGGCGCTGCCTGGCAGACACTTTAAACACTGGATGGGAGGCATTTGAAAGGGGATGAGGGTGGGAGAGAACCAGGCTGACTCCGTTGGGTGAACACGGTCCACCCAAAGAGATTTCTCCACTCATATGAACGTGAAATAGCATTGTAAGTTATTGTTGAAGTATGTGCTTCCCTGGTCACGGGTCCTCTGTCAAAGCCTACTGCACACACATCAGCCTCCTAGGCAGCGTTAGGGTGATCACACAGTAGGATGACACACACACATCAGCTTCCCAGGCAGGGTTAGGGTGATCACATAGTAGGATGACACACACACATCAGCCTCCTAAGCAGGGTTAGGACAATCACACAGTAGGATGACACACAAACATCAGCCTCCCAGGCAGGGTTACGGTGATCACATAGTAGGATGACACACACACATCAGCCTCCTAAGCAGGGTTAGGGTGATCACACAGTAGGATGACACACACACATCAGCCTCCTAAGCAGGGTTAGGGTGATCACACAGTAGGATGACACACACACATCAGCCTCCTAAGCAGGGTTAGGGTGATCACACAGTAGGATGACACACACACATCAGCCTCCCAGGCAGGGTTAGGACAATCACACAGTAGGGGAGAGGATGCTGAGATCTGACCCAGGTCATTTGACAGGACGTGGAGCTGAAATTCAGAACCCCATGGAAACGGAAGCTGGAAAGATGCTATGCACCTCCAAATTAATATTTAGATACACAGGAAAGTAGCCACCCAGGATCACCACTCACCAATCCCAAGAACCCAAAAGCTCTGGTTAGGCATTGTCCAGGTCATGGATGTAAAAAACTAAAACTTTACAGATTTTCTAAGACCTAAAAGATAGAAACAATCCAAACATTTGCCCAGGATAACAAAATATCATTTTATCAGTCTCCATATTTAATGATTCTACATTAATGGAAGTCATTTGATCTCAACTAACTAGAGACCAAAAAATATATGGAAAAGTAAAAGTTCCTATGCTGAATACACTTTTTTTTTTTTAAATCATGTTCCCCATATAAAACTATATGACAGTTACTAACATGGATTGGTAAGGACTCCAGAGGAGAACTAACACACACCAGAAGATGTACAAAGGTCATATGCAAATGCAGAGGACTGCACATCTGAGGAGTCTGGTATTCACCAGGGGGTCCTGTATCCAGCCACCCACTGATCTTGCTAGATGATGTATATTCACATAATATCATTCAGTCATAAGAGGGATGAAATATGTGTGACATATATAGATAGACCTCAAAATCATTATACTGAATTTTAAAAGTCATATCTAAAAGGTCACCATGAAATATCTAGGAGAGATTAAACTGTAGAGATAGAAAACATATTGGCAATTGCCAGGAGCTGTGGGGGGTGGCAATGGGGAATGACTGATAATGGGCACCAGGTTCCTTCTGGGTGATAAAAATGTTGGAATTAGACAAAGGAAGATGGCCACATAGTGTTGTAAATACTTTAAATGTCACCGAATAGTTGATTTTAAAGTGACTCATTTTTACAGTGTGCAAATTTTTACCTCAGGTTTTAAATGCCAGAGCTGAGGGAACACTCTGCCTTTGGGGTGGGAGCCATTTCTGTACATGGTGACTTCATCAGAGAGCTTTAAAATACTACTAGCATCCCTCAGACTCAGCCAAGTAGGCTGCCCACGATATCAGGATGCACAGTCATTGGTGGCAATATTTGTGGCAATACCATGTAGACCTCATGCATCCAAAGGAGGGAGCAGAGTTCCACAGCCCCACCTGGCCATGATCAGCAGTCCCAGACAGCTCAAGAGGGCCCTGAGAAATTCTCCCATCCCAGTGACCATGTGTGATCTCAGCCTCTGACTGAGCAGAGCCCTAGCGTTTTGACAAACCTAGCAGCAGGGCAAGATGTCTAAAGACAGGCACAAGCCCAAGAAACATTTATTTAGGGTGAGAGGTCCTCCATTAGCAGGTTAGCAAAGAGTGTCCAGCATGCTTACCCAGGGGTAGGTAGCCTCCCCACACATAGCAGGGCTGTCCCATTCCTTCTCTGAGAGGAGCAGGGTCATCACTGTCATCAAGGATGACTGTGTGACAGAGAGGATTTCTGAAAACATCGCTAAAGGAAGAGGAAGGAAGAAAGGATGTATTCAAATCTCCTGTCAAGAGCATCTGAGGGGCCTGAGGATGCTGACATCTAGGTTTCCCTCTCCTGTGGATGCTCACTTAATGGACAAGGAGCAAATGGACCCAGGATGTGGACAAAGTTTCCAATCTTCCAGTGGACTGTGAGCTACACCCATAGAAAGACTGACTCCTCCTGCAGGCTGTCTGGATTTGGATCTCAAGCTGGCTGCACGTGTTATCATCATGTGGATAACATTTTAAACAATCCCGGTCTCCTGGCTCTACATGGGTAATGACATCAGAATTTCCAGGCTGCAGGATGTCTGAGGTCCCTGGCTCCTTAGTGCAGGCAGGGAGGGGAAGAGCATCATGTGTAGCCCTGGACAGAGTAGCCTCTATGAGTGCTGAGTGCTGAGAGGAAGCTGGGAAATAGCTTGCTCAAGTGTATGGTTCTGCCCAGCCGGCTAGCTCCTGTCCAGGTAAATGGAGGTCATGCTGTCTGAAAGCCTCTCCTAACTTTTAGTAGGGATTTCTCTGTGATCAAGGCTCTATCAGTCCAGGGGGCTCTGGACTAATCTGGGGTGGTGGTGGAGATGTGACAGTGTGGGTGACTGCAGAGAATACAAAGTTGGAGGACAAGAGTTTCTGAGCAGAGGAACATGTGTCTGCCAGAGGGCAGCTGGAGATGATCTGGGCTGCTCTAGAAGCATGGATGGTGGGTTTGGCTCAGAGGAAGCAGTGAGGGAGAGGCCTGGAGTGGAGGGGTGGGGAGTGGACCATACTCAACATGATAACTCAGTATGGCAGGGAACTACTGAAGGTCTCACAGCCAAGTGGCTGGGTGAGATTAGGCTTTGGCAGGATGTCTCTGGCCGTAGGGGTGGCAGGGTGGAGCTGGAAGCAGGGGAGCAGTGGGAAGGCTGGTCATTAGGGCATATCTCAAATGTTGAACTAGCCTGAGCAGGAGACTGGAAAGGGTTAGGTTGAAGGGATTCACTTAGCAACCAGGGATTTCTGATTTGGCTGCAGTGAGATTTTTCAGGCAGATAGAGACCTGGCTGCCCTGGGCCAGCCTTTCTCTTCTGGAAGATCTGTGGAATTCAGAGGACCCCAGAACTTAGGGCCTGTAGCTAAGTACCTCCATGGAAGGGTGAGCCTTGGCCTAAGGGAAGAACCTCTATTTCTCTGCTCATCACCATGCTCTGAACATAGAGACTGGGCTCTATGTCAGGATTTATTGACTCACTTACAGCACCTGTTCCTGGAGACGTGTAATGCCCTTGGCTCACTTTAGAATCTAACAGTGAATTACATATTTTTCACGCTAGATGTGAGGTGTGGTGTGACATGATTCTCACCACCTGCCAACACCTGTCCTTCTCTTCTGCTCATTTTCTTACTCCCTGACTTTCTCACCACAAGCACACTTCAAGGTCTGCTCCAAGCAAATGCCACAAGGCAGGCAGGCGACTGGGACCCTGCAGTGAACACTCAGGTATCAGATCGGCCCCCCACCCAATGACCTCTCAGTGTGTCACAGAGCAGGCCAAGGGTGTGCGGGATGAAGCCAGACACAGTGTGACTCCAGCAGAACATCCAGACTTCCCAGAGATTCTGCAAAGAACTTGGGGGCCAGGAAGGCCTGGAAGGGGTGGCCCTGTGACATGAGAGCTACAGGAAACATGGCTGATGTGACAGTGACCGACCACGATGCTTTGGAGGCCCATGCCATCCCTGCCCAGGAGAAAGCACCACTGATGCTGTCGGCAGGTTCCCTCCCTCTTCCCCTCCCCCGCCTGCTCTGGACACCCAGCTTCCTGGCTGCTTCCTGGAGCCTTTCTCTATTATGTGTGTTCAGCAGAGCGGACAAAGCCCTAACACAACCCAGACTCACTTTGTCTAGTCACCAGTCCCTACCTCCAAAGTCACTAACTTCTAGACATCCCAGATCAAGGGGAGCCTCCTCCCCCAATCTCTCCTCAAGTTCTCAGGCAACACTTAGGCCCTCCCCTTCTGCTTCTGTTCTCTGAGCAGGGTCAGAAAGAACCTGGTCATCTGTTGCCCCCTCCTCGGGAGGCAGCATGGGTCCATTCTCACTTCTAGAGTTGGGTTCCGTTTGATTGACGGCCTGTAAGGTAGATTCTGCTGAATCTTCATCTTTTAGAGGGGTCACATGCTTTCCCAAGGACATACAGATCATTAAGCAGTATACTCTCTGGAGCTGAACTATGTGATCTGCCACCGGGGTGGGGGGTGGGGTGGGCTGGGGTTGGGGGGGCTGGTCTGCTCTGCTCCTTAGAAAGCATGGACTGAGTGAGCATGTGCTCATCTCAAGCTGGCTTGAAGCCCAGGTCAGAAGCAATTCTCTACATGGGGCAGACAGTGCTAACCATGCAGGGGGGTCCTGCCCCGAGGGTTTCAGGTCAGTTGGATGGTGCACGTGAATCCCTGGAGCAGGAAGGAGACTGGACCCCAAAATGCATGGCCACATCTTAATCTGTCATAAATGGGGAGAGGGAAGAGGAGAAGGCTTTGTAGGGAGAGGACTGAGCTGGCTAGTTTCCTGTTAAAACAGGCTAGAGTTACTGGGAAGAGGGGAACCTCAATGAAGAAAGTGCCCCCATAATGCTGGGCTGCAGGCAAGTCTATAGGGCATTTTCTTAACTAGTGATTGATGGGGGAGGGCTCAGCCCATTGTAGGTGGGGCCATCCTGGGCTGGTGGTCCTGGGTTCTATGAGAGAAAAGGCTGAGCAAGCCAGTGAGCAGCACCCCTCCATGGCTCCTTCATCTGCTCCTGCCTCCAGGTTCCTGCCCTGACTTCCTTCAGTGAAACGTGGAAGGCTATGCCAAATAAAGTTTCTTCACAAGATGCTTTCATTACGGTGTTTCAGCACAGCAGTAGTAACCATGACTAAGACAGGCTCTCCACATCTTAGTTTTGAACTTCTGGCTTCTATAGCCGTGACAGAATGAAGTTCTGCTGCGTTAAGCCACAGGGTCCATCTATCATGGCAGCTCCAGGGAACTAAAACAGTGTCCTCCAGTAGTGCCCTGTATGGGAGCCACGAAAGCTGCTTTTCCATATTACCCACCAAGCTCCTCACGCACTTTAGAAGTCCCAGATACTCTGGAAGATGGCTGTTTGTCACCGAGTATGCTGTGCCAGATCATTCTCCCAGTCCCTACAAACTCTTCAACTTTGAGGCCCAGCACCTCACATATCACCATTTCCGGCCATGTGTCTGAAGTTTCCATCACTTACACACCCAGATCCTGTATCACAATTCTGTACTGTGTGTGTGTGTGTGTGTGTGTGTGTGTGTGTGTGTGTGTGTGTGTGTGTGTGTGTGTGCGCGCGCGCACATGCATGTGTGTATAAGAAAGAGACAGAGCAGAGACACAGAGAGAGAGACAGACTGAGACACACACAGAAAGAGACAGAGACAGCCACCTCACTTCCTCACTACAGCCCCAGCTTCCTGCTCCGGAGCTGGCTCAGTGGAGATAAGACCTCACATACACATTCCCCACCTCACAGTAATGTCCACATTGTTTTTGGCTCAAAGCCCTTTCTCACATCCCTTCTGTCAGTCATCTGTCTGACTGTCATCTGTCTGTCTGTTAATGGACTTCTTGTGTAGCTTCAGCTGACCCAGAGTTGACATTGTAGCCCAGACTGAACTCAGACCCATCCACCTGCCTCCACCTCTGAGTGCCAAGACCACAGGCATCTGCCATATGCTGGCTCTTGACCCCACTGCAGTGCTCCCTGGCCTCCAGAGAGCAGGAAGGGAGAAGAGGGCCCAGTGGTCAGTCAGTGCACCCTCAACATGTGAAGACTCCATGAGGTAATGCCTCCAGTTTCCCGACACAGGCAGAGCTGTCAGCTTTGACTGACTGCTCAGTGATGCACAGACCACTGTGACAAGTGACATTCGTGTGCTCTCTCTTTTAAACCTCATGCTAATCTTATAACCTCCGTCACGGCCCCCATTTACAGAGTTGAAAACTGAGACAAAATGGAACAGTTCTCGGTAATGAAAGAGCAAAGCTCCAGAACACATCTGTGGCCTTTCCCTGACTCTCACCCGGGATGCTCTGCTAATGTCTGCAGCTTCATTACCTGCAGGAGGGCAATGGGATGCCATGTTCCTGGGAGGCAAACTGTTCATTTATTCTAGGAGCACATGTCACCCCAGACATTAGAAAGAGCGTAAGCTGTCCACTGTCTGCCCAGTCAGAATGCCGATGCTTAGCGCTGGGGAAGCAGGGGCCTTGTCAACATTCCAGGTCTGCTGCCCTCCTCAGCCTCTGTGCCAACAAATAGCCCTTCCTTACGAAGAGGGTAAGCTCTGGAAACCTTGTGGCAACAAAAGCTCTCATATTGGGGAAATTACATTTTCATGGAGACACAAAACCAGGGCTGTCCAATACACGTGGCACACATAATGGTGCTGCCACCTGAAGAGATGGAATTATGGTACCTGGCACCTTATCCCTGGATTGGCCCTGAGATCATGACAACAGTCTGCAGTGGGACAGGATGGAGATCGGAGCCTCTGTAAAGACCATGGCTCTGGCTTGCTTAGCACTCTCCTTGGTATCAGGCAGAGCAGAGACCACTAAAGTCTTTGAAGTTGGGCCATCTAGATGGAAGTCTCAGAGATGAATGTACCGGGTGGCTCTCCTACATTTGGGGACCTCAGCTTTCTTCTCAGATGAGGGTGGTAATGGTGGCATCCTCTTAGTGACTGAGTGTGGTAACGCATGACATCCTCTGGGCAGGCCTGAATCAGGGCAGATGTTCAGTGTCTCACAGCAATAAGCTGAGCACACATGCTAATTCTGTGCCCATTTTACAGATTTGTGTTGGAGGCAGACAGAATGGCTTGTCATATAAGACAGCCTTATGTACCCCTTCAGCATCCTACTGAAAGCAGAGATTCTAGTGGTTTCTTTCCTCTCATCCCAGTGGGCACACTGTGGTCCCTCAGGGTTTCTTCATATGCTAATGAAGTTGATCTCAGGGATCAACTTCATATGCTAATTCTATGCTACCTGAGAACCTTTGACTTCACATATAAAATGGTTCTAAGTTGTTTCATTAATCTATACCAAGTGCTGCAATACAATCCACATGAGGAGTAGGAGAGAAGCAGCCAGGGGAGTGTAAAGGCGCTAACTCAGCCCCAGGAACCTCTATTCCTTCTGGGCCTGGGCCCCACCAGGCCTGAACGTGGCTCAGTTGCTTCTTTAACACCAGGGCCTGTGACATTGTTGTCATAATGTATATTCTATGCTCCCCAGCTGATGAGCATCCCTGTCAAGGGCCGGGCCAGCCTCTCTGAGCTTCCTGGAGGCATGGGGGTCCTTTGAGGACTCTCTGATGGTTCATGTTAATGAGGCAGAAAGGCGTTCATGGCCTCTCTGGCCTCTTCTGCCTCCCCTGCCTGACCCACTCTTCCTTTGGCCATTAAGGGCTCTTCCCAAATGGCCCCTCTGAACACTGGAAATGCTCAGAACCCCCTCTCATTGATCACCTCCAGGGCCTGCAATTCTGTGGAAGTGGATCATATGGAGCCCCAAGTTTCCACCTCTGGTTTCTGATAGCATCCATCCCATCCTACCCCAAATCAGTGTAGTCCACATGGATCTTGGCTGCTTGGAAGCAAATTACTCAGAGCTGTCATGAGCTTGTGACAGTCAACATACTTTTTTCTGTCCTTGAAAGACAAGAGGACAGGGCTTTCCTTCAGTGCCTGTGAGGAGCTGGCCTCCAGAACTCTTGTGGATCTCGCCACCATGCCCAGCTCAAGCTATACTATTCTGTATTGCCAGCCACAGGGAGAATAAGGGATTGACACCTTTCTCCCCCAGATAGGTGGCTAGGCTTGTTCAGTGAGGACATATCAAGACCCATGACCCCAACCCTGATTGATGAGAGGAAAAGGAAGAGCTATCAATGGCCTCAGAAAAGGGGAAGATGGAGGCCTAAGTCCCCATGTTCTGTCCCCAAAGCCCAGGGTCTCTGGGAAAGCCTTGCTTACCATCTTCATAGCTCTTGGAAGTAAAACACCAGAATAGGGGAAAGAAAGGAGAGCAGTGTTAGAGGTCCCAAGGCCATGGCCAGGAGGACACAGAGCACTAGATATGATGTATGTGCCCAGCTGTGGCTTATCACCATCAAAGACCAAAATCAAAGCCAGTGGAAGAGAACAGAACCCATGGCCAAGTCCAGCCAGGCACAAGCTCCCCAAGTTCTCCTGGTGGGGCCATGCAGGGGGTGCTTCGGCCCACTTAGACTTTTTTTTCTTGTTTTTATTTTCTGTAAGTGGGTATTTTACTTGCACATAAGAGGATGTTAGAGCTTCTAGACCTAGAGTTACAGACACTTGTGAGCCACCACGTGGGTTCTGGAGTCCTGTATCTTCCACAAGAGCAGCAAGTGCTCCTAATTGCTGACCCATCTCTCCAGCACCCATTCTCAACATTTTAACATGTCACATGCCTGGGGATTTGTGCTGCACCACGAAGTCACCCTCTGCTGTGTTCTAGACTGCCAGATGGATGGCAGGTGTATTGTGTGTAAACTGAGGCACAAAGAGCTCTCCATCAGTTCTGGGAATGGTGGAACACTCTTAAAATGTAAGTTCCCTAAGGCTAGTCTTGAAAGCAGCTCTCTTCAAGGGGGAAGGAGGATGATAACTCTGTGACTGCCTCCTAACACCCCCACTGTGTGTGTTCGTGTCTGTCTGTCTGTCATGTAGAAAAGGAGATAAAAGGACCTAGGCAATTCAGTAAGGGGTCCTTCCACCTCACAGACAAAGGCAACAAGGTCTGTATAGAGCAGAAATGTACTGTCCTTCTAGCTAGTTTTATGTCAACCTGACACAAGCTGGGGTCACCAGAGAGGAGGAAGCCTCATCTGAGAAAATGCCTCTATAAGATCCATCTGCAGGCAAGCCTGTAAAGCATTTTATTAATTAGTGATTGCTGGGGAAGAGCTCAGTACATTGTGGGTGGGACCACCACTGGGCTGGTGGTCCCTGGTTCTTTAAGAAAGCAGACTGAGCAAACCATGAGGGGCAAGTCAGGAAACAGCACTCCTGCACGCCCTCTACATAAGCCTCAGCTTCAGGGCTCCTGCCTGGTTTAAGTTCCTATTCTGACTTCCTTTGATGATAAATTGTGATGTGGAAATGTAAGCTAAATAATCCTTTTCCTCCCCAAATTCTTTAGTTTTTTATCACAGTAATCATAATCCTAACTAGGACACTCCGCAGTGTCTGTGTCCATAGGGGCTCCTGTTGCCAATGTTGGCTGCCCTGTGAAGCATGGCTTCTTCACCCTTGGGAATTAAAGGGACATGTAGGCCAGCCTCGCAGGCTCTGGAGCATCCACCTTGCAGCTTTATTCATTAGGATTTGGAACAGAATCTGAATCTCCAAATCAATTTTACTGACCTGATTTTTTTTAAATCAACGTTTCTGCCAAGAAATGGGATTGAAAAATGAAAGTAGATAAATAAAACAAGGTATTTGTGCTGCAGAGAGTGTTCTCATTCATGGAGATGAGAACATGGACCGCACAGGACCAGCAAGATGTCTGGATGCAGGAAGACAGCTGTGTACCATCAGTGGGGCCAGAGGTGGGGTTTGTTTTGAAGTCTTTGGGGTAAAGGAGATGCCTTGCTCTGGCCCCTTACTGTAGAGACATGAATGTCTATCAATAGTCAAGTACGCTGTGTTCCAGGTCTAGACCTTTAGATGCCTAAAGTCTGGTGCAGCTGCCCAGGAGGGCAAGCAGCCATGATGTCTCGACCATTAGGTGTGATCACAGCCAGGACTCAGGGCATGGGAATTCACCCCAGAGAAGGGTCTACGGAGGCTTCTTGTGTGTGAATTGGGGAAGGATGCCCTCCACGAGAAAGCAAGCATGCTCCTAACCAGTAGTAGGAATTCTAGTGAGCCCAACACTAGAAACTGGGAGCAAACGCCCTTTCTTCTACATTCCACCTCTAGTTGTGTTTGTTTTTGTTTTTGTCCTTTTTTGGTGAGTGTTCCTTGGGTTACCGTTATCATCTGGAAATGGTCTGAGTTCATGTGTTGGCAGTTTGGTGCCCAATATGGTGATGCTGGGATTTGGGGGAACCTTTATGAAATGGAGCCTCAGGAGAAGGTTAGTTGTCTAGAGACACTGTCTTTGGATTGATTCAAATACTTCCCAGGGGGCCTTGATTACTTCTCAGCAATGAGCTATCATAAAAGGATAAGACCAGACCCTTTCTTCTGTCTGGATTCCTGTCTCACCATGCGATCTCTCCGTTTCCCACACATTTCCACTGGATGCCATGGATTGTAATGTGACATCTTGGTGGGATCTTTGTCATAGCGATACCATGTGGTTCTGGCTTTTAGCTTCCAACACTGGAGGCCAAATAAATCTCTTCTCTTTATAAAGTATCCAGCTTCAGGCATGCTGCTATGGCCATAGAAAATGAATGAATGCAGCCTTTTTGCATCATAAGACGAGAATCCTCCCTGGAGTGGAGTGTGGACAAAAGAACGAGAGTTTGGAGGTTTGTTCAGCTCTCCTCCTGAACCCCATGCTGCAATTTTGTTGATAGAAGCTGACCTTGGGCATAGTCAGTGCTTGTTAGAAGAACAGAGCCAATCCTTATCTACCACTTGGAGTTTGTCCTTATGTATAGGTCTGTTTGGCAGGGAACTTCAGATGGGAAGTAGCAGGATATGGTACCAAAGCACTTTCTTTTCTTTTCTTTCAGAAAATTTTAATTTATGTGCAAACATGTGTGTCTATGTGTGTCACATGTGCAGTGCCCACAGAAGCCAGAAGAGGACTTGGAGTTATAGACTATATGAGCCGCCCAGTGTGGGTGCTGGGAACCAAACTGGGATCCTCTGGAAGAGCAGCTAACTCTCTTAACAGCTGATCCCTCACGGAATCTTCATCTGTCAGCTGATTCACATCCTCTTCTTCCAGTCAAGGCGCTCACCGCTCACCAACTCCATCCTCAGTTAACACACAGAAACCATTCCTCATGGCTCACGGTCCTTGGATGAGTGTGTGTGTGTGTGTGTGTGTGTGTGTGTGTGTGTGTGTGTGTGTGTCCTTGGTGGACTCTTTCTGGGAGGGACAGGAAGTGGGCTGGTTAGTGACTGGAGTTTCAGGGTGAAGCCCGAGCCCCCATGCTTTCATTCCAACTCACTCACTTCTTCTCTTTCACTGCCCCAAATTCTCATCTGGGAATGGAGATGCACAGATACGGGGGGAACAGACTCCATGTGCGATGCTGGACACAGCACCTGGCATGGTGCAGGAACCAGAGCCTAAAGATTGAGGAGGATCTTACATCCCATGGCAGCCAATCATCCTCTTCCTATCCCATGATTCTCATGTCCGGGCAATTGATTTTTATTTTCTAAAAGATTACCTTCATCCCACACTGACTTGTTTGCTTTGGGGTTCATCAGACTTGTGCACATTAACAAGACAACCTGAGCAACTCATGTTTTTGTTAGTCTGTCTAGTGTCACCAGAAGAAAGGAAGTCATTTCATTTTGGTTTTGTGAATATTGAGACACATGACTCCTGGCCAGAGCTGCCTGGAAACTAGCATAGCCTTTAGGAGCAGGTGAGGTGGTCAGTCAATGCTGTCCCTTCCCTTGCATCATTAGTAAGATGGTACTACATTTCATCACATGGAGTCTGTTTTTCCATCCATGAGCAGAGAGTTTCACTGCCACCAGCACAAACACCAGCATTGAAAGAAGAGACTAGACCTTAAAGCCGCCTTCCTGGCTTTGGCACAACCTGGTACATGCTCAAAAAATGGCAGCTAAGGGAATACATCAGAATGATTTCTGTAAAGATACTATCCTGGCTAGAAATGCCAACCCTAGAATGTCAAGACAGGTTTGGAGTGGAAGGTCCTGTTCACTGTCTGTCTGTCCACTTGTTAAGTTGGAGCCAGTTCCTAAGCAGGGAACTGACTTTGTCTCTCAACTATGCTTCTCTCACCAAGATTTCATTGTCAAGGCTTAGGGCACCATTATAATTTGTTAAGCATGATACAATTTTTTTCATTTTATTTATTTTTACACACAAATTTATCTATTGTGTGTGTGTGTTTGCTTGTTACATGCACTGTTTGCAGATGACCACTGAGGCCAGGAAAGGGTGTCAGAACCTTGGGATTGGTATGACAGGTGGTTGTGGGCTGCATGATATGGGTGTTAGGGACCAAACCTGAATCCTTTGTTAGAATGATGAATAAATGCTGTTAATTGCAGAGCCATCTCTCTAGCCCTGAGATAGAACTGTTTAATGATTTTTAAGTCTATTGTATCAGATAAGCCCTATTATTTCTCCCAAACCAAATTACTACATTATCATGATGTTTGACCAGCTTCCCACAGAGCCCCGCCCCCCCAACCCATTAAAGATCTCTCCCCAGGGTCCCAGTGAAATCTGCTAAGTAAATTGCCTTTGGAAAGTAGAGGAAAATGAAACATCTGTGGCCCTCCAACTTTGTATAGGCAATACTTGGAGAATCTCTCTTAGAACTCAGAGGAAAATTCCCCATGGGAGAGAGTCATGTGAAAGTGTGGCCCCAAGGCACAGGGCAAGAAATTAATGAATTTTTGTGGCATCCTCGAAAGAGAAAAGACACTATTTAAATTGGAACATTGCAAAGCAATCACTCATTTCCCAGTTTAATGTGTTATTGGCATCGTGATTACAAAGCAGGAGGAGGGGCCATGGCCTTTGTGCAGCTAGAAGGTAAATCTCCAGCCTTCTCAAGATGATTTCATTTTAAAAGGTAAAGCCACAGTTTAACCCAGGTCAGGCAATATCAAGAGCAGTGATGGAGACCCTCTTGCAGGTGAGAGAGGCTGAGAAGCCTTAATTCATAAGACGGTGTCTGTCCATGATGACAAAGGACAGCTCAATGTGAAATAATTTTAAACATATTCCCTATGTCTAACTAGCCAGCTGTCCCTGGTCATTTCTCCTGAATAACGGTGGAGCTGACATCAGGACCATGTGACAAGGGCCAGGACAGAGGCAGGGGGCATGCTGGGGACTGTGGGAATTCATCCCCTCAGATGCTCTCTCCAGATAACTTATTGGCAAGGACAGGAATGCATTCCTACAGAGGCAGATCTTCTGATTTTTCATGCATACAATATGAGTTTTTCCTAACTTCTTGACTGGGGAGAGGGAATCAAATAATGCATTTATCACCTCTTCATTATTCACTTTAGCCTTCCAACAACCTTGTGAAATATGGCTTTCTAATCTCCATTTTTATAAGGAAGGAGATTCCCAAAGTGTTTAGTCAGGGGCCAGAAAGCCAGAAATCACTCCCAGTCTGATTTGGACAAAGTCCAGGGTTGAAGCAAGTGGTGTATGATTGGTCTAAAGCTAAGTATAGAGCCTGCTCCAAGGTGGCTGCAGACACCTGTGATCAATTACGGTGTGTGGCAAGGCAGCAAACTAATGGGATATGGAGCACATATCCATAAAGCATCTCCAGATAGATACAGATCTATGGCATCCCACAGCAAAGGTCTGTGAGGGAGGGGAGGAGGAGGGCATGTACTGGGCATCTAATATTAGCCAAATGCTAACCTTTACACACACTGCTTTAAGCTCATACCAACAACAGATGAAGATTTCCTTTGTCTACCTTTGTCTTCTCTTCTGAGATTTATTTACTCTGTGTGTGTGTGTGTGTGTGTGTGTGTGTGTGTGTGTGTGTATCTGAGTGTGCACATGTGCACCATATGCATGCAGTGCCTGTGGAGGCTAGAAGAGGGCATCAGAGCTCCTGGAACTGAAATTACAAACCAGTGCCATGTGAATGCTGACAACCAAACTGGTATTTCTCTGCAAGAGCAACCAGCGCTCTTAATTATTGAGCCATCTCCCCAGCCCCCAATGTCCTCTTCTTAATAAAACAAAGCCAGGGACTCCCCCTGGAAGCCCAGAACCAAGGCTGGTGGAGCATCCCTGGCTTCTGCTCTCATGCCCCTCCCCCACTAAACTTCCATTTCCTTCATGTCTTCACTTTGATTTCAGAAAACAGTCAAGGCAAGCAAACCTGAGCACTCTGACCAGAGTCATTACAGATGATGCCCAACACAGCAAACCCAGAAGCCCACAGCCTGTTTTTGAGGCTGGTGATTATTGCTACTGATCTGCTCCACTACGCAGACAGAAATGCTTTGAGCAGCAGGGCCATGAGCTTTATTAACTGCTGCCTGGTGATGACTTTAAATTATTATTAAGAAAATGAAAAGCTACCAAGCGATTAGGGTCCAGGCAGTGTGGTAATTCAGTTCTGCCCACCCAGAAGCTGCTGAGATGCAGCAATTTGAAAAGGAAGCCATAGAAAGAGACAGGAAACAGACTTAGAACCAGAACAATACAGGGTTGATGTTTGGTCCAGTGTTGAGTGATGTGTGATCTTAAGTAAATGACACCATGTCTCGTAGCTCCAGTTTCCTTATCTTCAAAGTAACAACTAGTTATGGCATCTACCTACCAGGTACAGTGAGGCGTGACACCCTGAGATGCTGGATATTGTTACTGCTGTCACTATTGCAACATAATATTCCTTAAGCAGTCACCAACACCCAATGCCCTGGCATCCTGCCACTATGGTCATTGGGCAGCTGACTTTATGGGGAAAGCCTGGTGGGTATGTCACAGCCCTGGTGCGCTTCCTCGCAGCTGTGAGGCACCTGTGAGACCCATGTGTTTCCCTGGCTCCTCTTATCTATAAATAATAAAGGGTCTTTTGACTCCAAGTGAATGAGGAAGTCACCTGACAGACCCCAGGCTGTACACCTGTGAGTTCATGTTCATGGAGACATTGAAATGAGGGCCTGGAACCCAGGGGAATGTCAGTCCAATCCACGTTCCCACAGAGGTCAAAGTTTCAGGACTTGGAAGCCCTGTATGAGGTGGGCGGTGTGGCACAGGGTGGAGTGTCTGTGGCTTGGTCTTAGAACGAAGCTGTATTTGAGGCTATGGGCAGAATGAGGGGTTAGAAGTGAGGCCTGGGCCAGGGGATTTTCCTGGATACAGAAAATAAGGCCCCCCCCCCTTGAAAGGATGCAGACTCTATGCTACTCCAGGCTGAGGAAGCCTGCTTGATGTCTGCTCTTGTCAAATCAGATCTTGCCTGAATTTCTCTTTGAGAACCAGAGCCTTGAATATTATTCCAGCAGTCCTTGCATTTGGTCGAGGCTGGCTGCTGTGGGTGCGTGGCAAGTCTGTGCCAAGTAAATAAACACTGCATGACTGTTTCTGTCATCTCTAAAATGTATTTATGCGTTGTGGGTGTTTGTCTGCATATGGTGCATGGAATGCCCAAGGAGACCAGAAGAGGGCATCAGATCCCCTGAAAATGAAGTTACAGATGGTTGTGAGCTGCCATGTCGGGGCTGGGAATCCTATTTGAATCTTCTTGAAGAACAGCCAGGGCTCTTAACCACTGAGTCATCTCCCCAGCCCCCTCTTATCTTATTATCAATTACCATGCCCCATTATGGGTTAGTAGCTTCTAGCATTCACTGCATGCACAGTTCCTCTTTTGTGTCTGAACAATTCCTACAGGCTGAGCATCACTAATCATAAAATCTAAAATCCGAAACATCCTGAGCACTGAGGTGATACTGTAATGCAGAATTCTATGCCTGACTCACATAACTGGTTATGGTCAAGATGCAAACAAACCCAGAAAGAATGCTGAATAAAGTGACCTTCAGGCTCTGCATGATATACACATGAAACATAAACAGATTTCATGTGTACACATGGTTCTAAGCCCTAAGACATCTGACTGTGAAAATGTAAATATCCAAAGCCTGCAATTGCAAACACTCCTGGCCCCAACTATGGCTGGACAAAGACTCCTCAACTGTGTGTGTGATTAATAATACTATTTCAGTGAATCAAAAAGAAAGAACAAAATGGCAAATTGGATGCAGGGAAGATAATAGCTCTCGTATCTGAGATGAATAGGCAATCAGCTGACTCAGTGTTTTCTAGAAGCCCGATCAAAGAAGGAAATAGCTTTGTGATAATGTTCATAACATGCAGAAAAGAAAAACAAACTGATTGCTTACAAGATGTACAGATGATTTCTGTTTGACCTGTCTGTCCTCAAACAAGATACATTTCTCTCTGCTTTGTTTTCTATCCAAAGAGAGTGATCCCAGCAATGCCCCTGTCACAAGGTAGTTATGAAATCCAACAGAGATGACAAAGGCAGCCAACACTGAAACCGGCACCCAGAAGTGTCCCATTGCTATTCTGTCTACTCGGGCCTTCTTTCCTCTAGTCGTACTGAAATAGTCATTTTGGAGTGTGGGTTTAACTGTCAAATCACTGGCATTGTCCAGAAAGAAGGAAGGCGCTTCACAGGAAGGCTCACAGCTTTGCAAGTGCACCTGCTCCTGAATTTCATAAACCACAATGAGTGGCTGAGTATTCGATCTCCAGGTTTTGTTGGAAATACCCATTAAAATAAAATAGGCAATGGCAGTCCAAGGTAATGCTCACCACCAGTAACCATTAGGAAAATGTGAATTGAAACCCCACCTAGATACCCAGTCAGAATGATTGTTCCCAAAAACCAAAACAAAGCAAATACTACTACTACAACAACTAATAATAATGATGAATGCTGAAGATAATGTACAAAATGAGGGTGGGAATATAAATTAGTGTATCCACTAAGAAAACAGTATGGAGGCACCACCAAAAGCTGGGAATATTTCCCCCAAAGCAATCAACTCATCATATAAAAGAGACACCATGCTTTCATGATCATTGCAATGCTATTTCTACTTGTCAGGTTGTGGAATCAACCTTGGTGCCAGTTAATCAGTGAAGACAGAAAATAAGGTATTTATCTACAATGGAATACAACCTAGCCATAAGAAGCATGGAATCTTGTCCTGTGCAGTAGGTTGGGTGGATTTGAAGGGCGGTCTGCTAAGTGAAGTGTCAGGCAGAGAAAGACAGATGTCACTGATGTGACTCCTGTGTGGAGTTGGAAAGGGCTCATCATGCAGGACACTGGAACTAGAACGGTGGTTGTCAGAGGCTAAGGTAAACTGAGGAAGAGGGCAGGGTGGTCAGTAGGTTCAGTGTTACAGAGGAAGGAGAAATAAACTCCAGGGTGAATATGATTACCCCCATATATTACACACTTTAAATAGCTACATGAAGATTTTTAATGGGCTAGCCATAAGAAAATGATAAAAAGGAAAAGATAATGGATATGATAATTATCTTAAAATGATCAGGAATCAGATCAGCAGATTGAATTTCATAACAATGCTCAAATATTATGTGTCAATTGGGAGATTTAGAATAGTTAAGACTCTATGGATAAATTATATTAAAAAATTTAAACCTTTCTGTGGAATAAAAATAATTAAAGGAACCTCTAATTCCCAATTTCAGTACCATGCCCCTGGGGTCTTTTAGAAAATTCATATTTTCTCATCATCTTCTACAGCTGAGAAATGCAATTGATTTTCCTGGCTCCTTTTTGCTTGTTTTAAAGAACAATTTCCCTAGGATCTTCAGAGAATTGAAATGGCAAAAACCTCACTCACACGTGATAATATAACTCAGAACTGCACACTGGCTACAGATATAGGCTGGGTGCCTGATTCAGGGCAAGCTCACTGCCAGGCACATGAGACTTAGGGGAGATAAAAAAGGCCTTGACTGTTACAGAGTGCTGCAGACAGCACTTCTGAGCCTGCCTGGCAGGAAAGGGTGGGGCAGGGGGCGGGGCGGGGAGGGACAGAGGGCGGGGGCAGGGGCGGGACAGAGGGCGGGGGCAGGGGCGGGACAGAGGGCGGGGAGCAAGTTGAGACAGTAGCCAAAGGCACTGAGGTCAACAGGGGCTACATAGTGATGAAAGTGTCATGGTTAATATGCACAGGCAGAGGAAGTAACATGCCCTAAAAGCTTGTTGGGACTATGAGAGCTGAATAGTGGCCAAGCACCCAAGGTTCATTGTCACAGTTTCACTACAGTCCTAAGAAGTACTTTGGCAGTTTAGATGGAAATTGATGTCAAAAGGAGTAAATCTAGAAGATAAGTATACCAGCTGGGGGTTTAAAAACAGTCCAGATATACCTGTGAATTCCACAGCAGCCCCAGTCACAGTCCAAGACCGAGCCAGGCATGAGGAGGGACACCAGATCGATAAGGAAACACCAAAACTGTGTTTTGTGGTCCTGTGTGCATATACTTCATTTAATCATCCCAGAAAACAGGATCAGGAACTCCATCTTACAAACTGGAGACCTAAAGTTCAGAAGTCAAAGAGAAGTCAGCCACATGGGCCGGTCCATGTCTTCCCACTCCAAAGGCCCATGTGGCTTCACTCTGTAGACCTGAATCAGAGGCTGGAACGGAGATGCACGTACAGGAAGCACAGTTTATTGTAGATATGTGAAGGTTGGAGTTAGAAGGTTTTTTTCCAGAGCCAAGGATAACTAATGGATCCCTAAAGAATTAATCTGTAAATACAGAGCCCCACGTTCTACTAATATTCAAGGATGAATGCTTTAGAATAAAATTCACCTCAACAGGAGTTTCCTCTGCATGGTAGCATCCCAGGAATGAGGACTTGTGCTTCCATGAATCACCCACACCACATACATACCCCAAGGCACTGGACAGGGCAGCCACTTTGTAAATATGCACCGACTGAATGGGGCCACTTGGAGAATTGCTCAAGGGAGTCACAGTGGCCACAGAAGAAAAGACAATGGGCATATTTTAAAAAGTAACCTTTTGAACTTTTACAGAGAGCTGGATATAAACTGAGTTTGTTTATTTATTTCTTCACATATTTACTGAAAACTATTGTACTCCCCCAAATACTGATACAGATGATTTTTATGAGCTATTTCTGCTTATAAAAAAAATCTTAAAAGGAAGATAAACGTCATTTTTGTACTTTCAGTTTTCCAAGAGAATAAAAATAAAGCACGAATTCCTTTTCTTCTCCAAAGGCAGAATAACACTCTAGCAAACCTGATAAATATAACACATGCAAGGATAATATAATCTCACACAATTCCTTAAGGTAGGTTTTTAAATTATATAATAGCAATAGAAGTTGGTAGTACACAAAATGAGGGTGTGTGGTATACAATGACTAAAAATCAGCTTCATATTTGAAATTCTAATGCTAACATATATCATATTTGCCAAAATTTATCAATAAATATAAAGAGACAAAGCGTAGCTCTTGTAGTGATAAAAGGTGCTGTGAAGGTTGCTGGACCGACTGTGCCCCCCCCCATGCTACAATTCTGATCTGCCAGGCAGGAAATGCCCGCTGGCGCCATAGTGGCATGGCAATTTTATGTAACCCACCACTTTCTGTTTGAATCCAAAGCCTGTTTCAGGAGAGCATGCTTGGTCCTATAAACTTGGTCAAAGTCTATGGCTGAAGAGGTCAGGTCCTAGTGAAGAACTTAGTGCTGATGTAAATGGACACGCTGTTAAACTGACTTATATTCATGCTGCTTTCAGTTTTGGGTAGACATGTTTCTTTTTGTAGTGGAAGGCAGTTAATGTAAAGATTCATAACGGTCAAAGTGTTGAGCACAGGTGACTGTCGAGCCCTCTGCCCTAAGTAAAACATCTTCATAATCACCTTCAAGGCCCAGGGACCATCAATAAGGGGCGCAGAGACTGTGAGCACCAGAGAATAGGGAGAAATGCTGTCTTCCAGGCATGGCGTGGCTGTTGCCACCATGATCACATAGCAGCTGCAGTTATGTGAAAAAAAGATGTGAAATAAAAGACGGAGAGTTGGGAAGACACTGGAGCGAACGAAGGGGCCACGGGACCAAACGAGGGGGCCACTGGAGTGAACGAGGGGGCCACTGGAGCGAACGAGGGGGCCACTGGACCGAACGAGGGGGCCACTGGAGTGAACGAGGGGGCCACTGGAGCGAACGAGGGGGCCACTGGACC
>PVIH01011400.1:0-34108 GCA_004025045.1 Sigmodon hispidus
CCTGGCTTTCCTGTTATTCCAAATGAAATTGAGTATTGTTCTTTCAAGGTCCAAAAAATATTGTGTTGGGATTTTGATAGGCAGTGCATTGAATCTGTAGATTGCCTTTGGTAGAATTGCCATTTTTACTATGTTGATCCTACCAATCCAGGAACATGGGAGAGATTTCCATTTTCTGATATCATCTTCAATTTCTTTCCTCAATGATTTAAAATTTTTGTCAAATAGGTCTGTTACTTCTTTGGTTATAGTTACTCCAAGGTATTTAATACTATTTGCCACTAATATGAAGGGTAATGTGTCCCTTATTTCTTTTTCAGCTCTTCTATCTTTAGTGTATAGAAGGGCTACTGATTTCTTTGAGTTTATCTTGTATCCTGCTACATTGCTGAAGGTGTTTATCAGCTTCTTGTAAGTGAGTTTGCTTCTAATTGTTCTAAGGGTTTCAGTTTAGCTGCTAAGTCTCTTATGTGAGATTTCTTCAAGTAATTATGTAGACATCTAATGCTAAGAATTTTCCTCTTAGCACTGCTTTTATTGTGCCCCATATTTTGGATAAGTCATGGGTTCACTTTCATTGAATTCTAGGAAGTATTTAATTTCTTTCTTTACATATTCTTTGACCCAGAGGTGGTTCAAATGAAAGATGGTCATTTTCCATGAGTTTGTACGCATTCTGTGGTTTGCGTTGTTGTTGATCTTTAGTCCATTGTGGTTCGCTAGGATAGAAGGGGTTATTCCCATTTTTCTGTATCTATACATATTTGTTTTATGATGAGCATGTGGTCAGTTTTAGAGAAAGTTTCATGGGGCACTGAGAAGAACCTTTGTGGTTAAGTGGAAAATTACATATTTATTTATAAGTCCATTTGAGTCATAACATCTGTTAGATTCCTCCTTTGTTAAGTTTCTATCCATTGGTGAGAGTGAGGTATTGAAGTCTCCCACTATTAATGTGGGGATTAGTGTGAGATTTAATTTTTAATAATGTTTCTTTTACTTATGTGGGTGCACTTTTGTTGGGGACATAAATGTGCAGGATTGAGACTTCATCTTGATGGGTCTTTCCTAAAAAGAATAAGTAATGTCAATCCTGATCTCTTTTTATTCACCTTAATTTGAAGACTATCATGTTATATAGTAGGATAGCTATGCCAGCTTGTTTCTTAGGTCCATTTGGTTGGAAATTATTTTCCCAACCCTTTACTCTGAGCCAGTGTCTGTCTTTGAAATTGAAGTATGTCTCTTGCATGCAGCAGATTCATGGATTCATGGATTCTGTTTTTGTATCCATTCTGTTAGCCTATGTCTTTGTATAGGTGAATTTATTTCTATTGATAATAAGGGATATTAATGTCCAGTGATTGTTAGTTCTTGTTATTTTTGGTAATAGTAGTAGTACTGTATGTGTATGTGTGTGTTTTCCTACTTTGTGTTTTCCTTCTGTGGGATTATCTATTGCTTGTGGCTTCATGGGTTATCTAGCTTTCATAGGTTGCAGTTTTCTCTCTAGTGCTTTCTGTAGGGCTGGATTTATGTATAGGTATTGTTTATATCTGAGTTTGTTTTAAAAATATCTTGTTTATTCCATCTATAGTGAGTGATAGTTTTGCTGGGCATAGTAGTCTAGGCTGGCAAACTGTAGTCTCTTAGCGTCTGTATAACATCTGACCAGGACCTTCTGACTTTCCTTGTTTCCATTGAATAGTATGGTATTATTCTGAAGGGTCTGTCTGTATAAGATACTTGACATTTTTCCTTTGAGGCTCTTAATAGTCTTTCTTTATTCTGTAGGTGTAGAAGCTTAATAATTACATGATGAGCAGATTGTTGGGAAGGCTGGTCTAGGCTATTTGTTGTTCTGTAAGCTTCCGGTATCTTTATAGTCATTTCTTTCTTTAGATTGGGAAAATTTTCTTCTATAATTTTGTTGACTATATTTTCTGTTCTGCCTTTAAATTGGTCTTCTTCTTCTTCTTCTTCTTCTTCTTCTTCTTCTTCTTCTTCTTCTTCTTTTCCTTTTTCTTCTTCTTGTATTCCTATTATTATTGTTGGGTCTTTTCATGGTGTCCCATAATTCCTGGATGTTTATGTTATGATTTTTTTTGGTTTTAGTGTTTTCTTTGACTGACGTATCTATTTCCACTACTGAATTTTCCACACCAGAGATGCTCTCTTCCATCTCTTGCTTTCTGTTGGTTATGCTTGCATCTGTAGTTCCAGCTCTTTTCTTCAGATTTTCTATTTCTACCATTCCCTCAGTTTGTGTCTCCTTTATTGCTTCTATCTTAATTTTTAAATTTTGAAATGTTTTCTTTACCTATTTAATTCCTTTTTCTTGGTTGTCTTTATTTTCTTTAAAGGATTTGTTAATCTCTTCCAATTTTTGTTTGTCTTTTTCTCTATTTTAAAGAATTTTCTTCTCTTTAAAGGCTTCTATTTTCTTTGTAAAGTTGTTTTGAAGGTCATTTTCTTCTGCTTCTTCTAGTTTTCCATGATCAGGCCTTGTTGTAGGATCACCAGAGTCTGGTGGTACTATATTATCCTTTATGTTGTTGTTTTGTTTTGCTTTTTTCTTCTTTTTTATTTTTGAATAAAGTCTCATTTTTTTTAATCCATGTATCCCCTTGTTCAAACTCCCTTCCCCCTATTGTACTAGTTTCTGCCCATTGCTTCCTTGGATCAATGCAGGATTTGTCTGTATCTTAGGAATCTGATTTTGGTGTAATCTGTTCTGGCTGTACCTGTGTCTCAGGAAGCCTCTTGTGGTCCAATCTGGGCTCTTGGTACACTTGGAGGAAGTGTATTCTGGGGCACAGTGAGCTGCTCTTGGTACAATAAGAACTGGCTGCTTCTGTGTCTCAGGGATCCAATCTTGGTCCAATATGAGCTCTTTATCCAGAAGGAGCTCTTGATACTACAGGAGTTCTTGATCCAACAGGTCCTGACAATTGTAGGTCTCAGGTACTGCTTTTGATCCAATAGGTGTGGAGAGCTGCGTTGTACCACGCCCTAAAGGTGGCACTGGTTTCCGCCTTCCACCTTTCTGATGGTGAGTGCTCTCGGGAGTAAGCAACTCCTTATTGGCTGTAGGCAAGGATGGTGGCTTGTTTCCACGCCTCAGGACCTATGGGCGATGTCCACGTGGCTTACCGGGATTGGAGGCCCAGAGGGTATTTAGCCACGAGCGGACTTCCCCCAGGGATTGTTCGTCGTCCGTCTGAGAGTGAGAGTGAGTGAGTGAAAGACAAGAAGATATCTGAAAGGCCCAAATAAACTGCAGAGAGAAGGATCCGGTGTTGTGTCTTCCTTGCTGGCAAGGTCGCACGCAACAAATAGGTGCTGAGGAACTTTTGATTTCTGGTAGCTACTCTTGATCCAATAGGTTTTGAGGAACTGTGGGGCTCAGGTAGACACTGAGGTTGACTGTTGATGGGATGCATTGGGGCTGGGACAAGTTTTATTGATGGGCATGTCCAGTGAACTGTATTTTACTGGGAGTTCTGACCTGCAGGGGTTTTCCCTGCTGGTCTGAATTTAGGGGAGAGATGACAGGGAAGGAGATTCCAAGAGTTGTATCCCAGGGCCTGGGTCATGGAGACTGGGCTCTTTGGCTGGTCTATGTGAAGTGTCACTCACCTCTTGATTCAGTAAGTGCTGAAAATCTTGTGGGTGTCAGGTAGCCACTAAGGTCTCTGGGTAATGTGATGAATTGGGGGTTGGGGTGAGATTTGTAGATAGGGGTGTCCAACAAACTGCATTTTACTTGGAGTTCTAGCCTACAGGGCTTTTCCTGCTGACCTGTATTTAGGGTTTGCTGTCTAATTTTATGATTCTGAAGATCACCACTCATCTCTAGTACACTGAAGCCTTCAAGTGTCCAAAGTAGACAGAACTGGAGGACAGAGTCACTCATACTGCATTTCAGTTTGGGCATAAACTTTCTTCTTGCATTGAGTATAAATTTTATTAAAGCGTCAAAAACATGGCCGGGAGTTGAAAATAGAAGACAGCAAAATATAAGACATAATCTAATCTCATTTAGAGAAAATAACTCCATCTGAATAAAATCCTCTGAAGCAAATCTCTGGTTGCAACAGGATAGAAAGCAATTTGTTTTTAGTCAATAAATACAAAGTATTTCTTACATCTGGGCATTGTCCCCCCCCTTTTTTATAAACAAATGTAGGACAGATTGAAAGTGAGAAATTAGAAATGAGGGACTATACTGCTTCTGTATGTCCCCAATTTTTTTTTAAATCCTATTTTCTCTTCTCTTAAACAAATGGTACCTAACAGTGTTTTTAGTGATTACCTTATGCCAAATGTAATGGGAAATTTTCAGTTCTTTTGAAGCATTTATACAGCTAATTGTTCTGTTTCTCTTTGAAAATATTTCTTTCTTTGGCCTGAAACACATCATTCTCTGTTATCACCCAATCTCAGTCTCTAGTGATAAAATCTGTTCATTATTCTCATCACTAATCATTCTGATGCCTGGGGTACCATGCTTTAAATCTTTATTCTTCCCTTTTGCACTTTGCCCATATGATCTCTTGTCATGTCCTGGAAGGAATCACTTTGTTATTGGTATAAAATCTTCCCCTGATATGTTTATGATTTCCAAGCTCTGTCTCAAAGCAAGTGTCTCCCTGAGCAAAGAAAAGATTTTCAATATATGAGAGATTTATCATAGGATGAATAAACTTAAAGTGAGTTTTACTCTAAAAAGATATATGTTCAAAGATCATATTAAATTAAAGAAACCTTTGGAATTCTGAAGAAAAACAGACTTCTTGAAACCGTAATACAAAGGACAAAGACAAGGAAACCCACATTGCACTATAACACTAACTTAACAATAAGAGATTGCAAAATAATAAACACATAGTCTTTTTGACAAATTTACATACTGGAAGTTGAATATGGTTTTGCCAACATGGAAAAAAATCAACAAAAGACTGGAACTACAGACAGTTGTTAGCTGGGAATTGAACCCGGGTCCTCTGGAAGAGCAGACGGTGCTCTTAACCGCTGAGCCATCTCTCCAGCCCCCCCCCCGATTGTTTTTTAACAGCATTGAAAAGGAAGAAAGCTTTATGTCCTAAAAGTTTAAAAATTGCAATTATCTGGAGATACTGGGAACTGCCACACTCTCAGTCCCCAGTGTCTCATCTACTTGGCATCCTCTCTTAGCATCCATCACTCATGGACTGGCTGCCTGGTGGACATGTGGACTAGAGTATGTTTAGCAGTGTGGACACCTGCAGAACCAGGACCACTTGGAGAAGCAATCTTGGCTGGCAGTTGTCAACAGATTAACTGAAAGGAAAAAGGCTTGGAGGAAGAAAGGAACTTTCTAGACTTCCTCTCCAAACCTCTGGTAGACAGAAATCTCCTCCACAGAGTAGAATATTAAATGTAGGTAATGAGTTCATGGCCCAAGATTCAAAAACTCTTAAGAGTAGTCAGTCAAGTATATTTTTCTTTTCTTTTTTTTTTTTTTTTGGTTTGGTTTTTTGTTTGTTTGTTTGTTTGTTTGTTTTGTTTTGTTTTTTTGGTGGATATTGTTCATATGTCCCATGCAAGAAACAAAGTGAAGAAGACACAATGTAGGAAAACAGAAGCTATCCTTGGTTACTGTATGACTGAAACACAGATATTTCAGGTGCATTGATAGATTTTGTTAATCTCAGTGTAGGCCAGAATTCATTATTGGGTCAGTCTCTAATTCTGAAGAGTTTTATGAATGGTTTAGGAATATCAAACTCTGTGTTTGATATTTGAGATTCATGCATTTGTTTTCTGTCCCTACACCCTTCCTTCTCTGAGACTATTATTTGTTAGACTTGGGTTTTGACTATGTCCACAAATGAGACTGTGGACTGATCACATTTCATTGGTTTACTTGGTCTCAGTGTTCAAAATGCTTCTTGATTGTCTTCATGTAGAGGAGGTTCCCAAAAAGAGCAAGAAAGTTTCTCAGAATAAAATAATTGATCCTTTTTATTCCCTCAGCATGCTTTAAAATTAACATCACTCTTGATCTATCTGGGAATAAATCTCCTAAGTGATTTTGTGGCTTAAAGCTGTCCCAAAGCTATGTTTGCATAGAGGTAACAAAGGAAAAAAATAGACAATATTAGTTTTTTCTAAAAGATGCCACTATTCTGAGCTACATAAAACATGCAAGGCATTTTTAAAAGATTTACTTATTTTTACTTTATGGGTAAGATTATCTCACTGGCATATATGTAAATGTGCCACACATGTGCATGGAGCTGGAAGATATCAGAAGAGGCAGATATACAGATTCCCTGGAACTGGAGTTATAGATAGCTGTAAGCTGCCTGTGGGTGCTGCAAACCAAATTTGGGTCCTCTGTAAGGACTACAAATTCTCCAATCCATAACTCTAGCCCCAGGGGATTTTTTAATATTTACTCATAAATTCCTTTTATGTCCTTGGTCAGCATTTTTACACACTTTCAAATATGAGCCTAAGTTATATGTATTTATGGTCAATATCTACAGAATTACAAGTGAGCATTTAGCACTTAATAGGATGTTGGAGTACATTTATAAGTCATTTCATTTGTTTTTGTTTTTGTTTTTTTTGAAGTAGTGTTTCTCTGTGTAGACTTGGCTATCCTGGAACATGCTCTGTAGACTTTGAAGTCACAGGGCTCCACCTGCCACTGCTTTCCAAGTGCTGGGATTAAAGGTGTATGATTAAAAGCACACATGCCATCACCACCCAACTACAAGAAATTTTAAATGCATCCTTTCCATTTTGAAAGATAGTTTTCTTCAACTATGTGGATCAAATGATGTCTATATGGCTGAGATAATCATGACTTTGTTTATCCTTACCTCTTGTTTATATTGTCATCAAATATCTTTAAAATCTAACCTCTTTGGCTCTTACTTGTGCATGTAAGAATCACCTTAGAGATAGTCCTGGATTATTTCACCTGAGTTCTCTCTCTAAAATACTCTGGTTTGGTTGGTGTAAGGTGAGAGCTAAGAGTTGAGATGGTTGAAAATATTCCCCAAGTGATTCTAATATTCTGCAAAAACTGAAAACACCATTTTTCTCTGTTGCCCTATATAGAGCCACATAAAAATCACCTTTTTATAAAAAGCCAGCTGTCCCTTAGGCCTAATTAGGGAAGCTTCATTTTCCGTAGTTAGCCTGCATGCAGGAGCTTCGGAAATCTAGGTGGTTGATCAAGGTAATGATTGTCTGTTCTTATCCATGACCTCACTTGGACTTGGCATGTGCTTTACTGGGTGCTAAGTAATGGCAGTAAATCTACAGAACTGTGCTCTTCAAGGGCATGCAAGTTCTCCACAGAAAAAAGGAATTTCCCCTTTGTATTATTCAGACACTTCAGCAAAGAAGTAGGGTTCTCAAGTACTCATCTAATATGGAAATGAACTAGCTGGAAATGTGGCCATTGGCTTCCAGAAGAGCAAAGCCTCTTGAGAGCCCTGTGTATTAAAGCATTATTTGAAAATAAAGTACCTTACTGAAAATCTGGAGCTTTCACATAACCTTCACCCAGATTTCTTTGCCTCCGCATATTACCATCTTCACTCTACTTTGTGATCTTAATTTCTTTCTTTCTGGAGCCTATACATAAAAACAAGGAGAAAAAACCTTCCAACAGCTGTGATTGCATTAATGAGTCTGGGCACAGCTTGTCAAAAGAGCAGGAAGAGAATTCTATTAGATTCCATTATTGATTTATTGAAACAGTTTTTTAATTGTAATTTAGGTTTTGATCAGATGAGAATTCAAATTATGACTAGTACCTTGAAAAAGTTATTAAATCAAACATATCAGACTTCCACTGAGATGTAATGAGCCCTTCTCTGTCCCCAGCATGCCTGTGAAATGCACCTTGCTCCTTTCAGCTCTTAAACAAAAGCAGTCATTACTTAAAAGAACCAAGACAAAAGGTATGTGGATAAGGAAAAGGATTTTTCTCCTAACACTAATTAATTCACACAGTCTCCTGAACTAGAGTGCCACCCTTTCTTGGTCTGAATTAATTTTCTCTTGTGAAGAAAAAGGTCTACTGTTTTATTTTAAGACTAGAAAAATGATTCCTCTACTTGGCCAAGAAAGTTCAAAACAATTAGAGTGAATGTCTAAATTTGTAAGAAGTTAATTCTTTGTCTTTCTTGGGAAAATAATGTGTTGAACTGGAAAAAAATAGATGGCTTAAGTTATTTCCAGGAAGGCAAGGGCAATTAGAATTCTTTCAGAATGCCTCCTCAGAAATTAGTGTTCAGTAACCAGAGGAATGCCTCTGGACTCTGGAACCCAACTGCATTATATTCACCTCTAATACATATGTACCGATATTTCTGCATCAGCTGGAAGCTAATGAAAGTACAAAAAAGTATTTTACTGAGAGGCTTTTTGAAATTAGCATGCCACCACTTTCTTTCTCAAATGAGAGTTCTGACTTTTTTATCTAGATCAGTTGAAGAGACTTTTAGCTATTTTCCAAGGCAGGGTTTTGAGAACTATCTCCTAAACATCTACACCTGCTGATAAATTGTCCACGTGAAGAAATCTTATGTGCCACCAGATCTAACATAACTCCCGTACTTTCACATTATTGCAGATACCTTGAAAGTGAATAAAAACTTTAACTGGCACAAAATTATTAAGGTGGGAAATTACCGCTTTCTCCCATAACATAGAATATTTTTTTTTCTCCAAAGCCTTGAAAATGCTAAAGGAAACTTTGCTTTAAATGAATGAGATTTGTGGTAAAATGTAGCAATATTTTGTTTTTAAATAAACACTCAAGAAGTTTTGAAAGTGCTTTCAGGTTCATTTCATAGACAAATATACACATATATGTATAAATATTTATTGAAGAATATGCAAACATATATGAAACAAAATTTTATATATTTACATAAATCACAGGTTATGGAATGAAAGAATTAAAACCACAATTAAGTCTGTGTGCTTGTGTCCTCTCTCTCTTTCTCTCTCTCTCCCTTTGCAAGTGTGTGTGTGTGTGTGTGTGTGTGTGTGTGTGTGTATGTGTTTTCAGTAAAATTGATTCCTATTGAAACAGAAAATGATGTCTTGTATATTTAGTCACCTCTGGAGGTTTGGTATAATATTGGCTCCTACATTACTTAAAAAATGCATAACCATATTGGCCTTTGTCTTATGCCACATTAGCCACATATACATGTTCATCCCTGGGCCCAGACTTTCTCTTTTAACAGAGATATTTGTCATATTGTATTGGGCCTACACTGATGATTATTAATTTGATTATCTGTGTAAAAAAACCTATATGCACACAAGAGACAGGTTCAGAGACTTTGGCTAAAGATCTGCTGGTGGAGGTAGAGAAAGTTTTCTCTATAAACTTCCAGCCACAGCAAACACAAACTATAAACAAAAAAAATAAGAATTTTGACTCTTAAATATGATTTAATACATAAGACAGAACTCTATGACTGTGAAAAAGAGAACTTAAAATTTATGAACTATTGGCTGCATTATTTAGGAGTACTGTCAGGTCCTTTCAAACATGGAAATATGAATCCAAGTGATTTTTAAGGCTAGATAAGAGAAAACAATAAAAGAACTTGTTTTGTTGCTGGTTATTGTTGTTGTTCATCTTTATCCTATGGAATCTCATTTCTTTGACTACATTATATATTTTATATATTAAGTTTTTATGCTAAAAAATACTCTTGGGGCATAGTATAATGGTGCTGGACCAGGAAAATCACAAATCTGAGGCTACCCTGAGCTATATATCAAGTGAGAGCCTATCTCAACCTCTTCTTCCCCTTCACAAAAACTCTTGGAGTGAAGATTTAGCCAGTTAGCACAACTAAGAATTGGAGTTAAAGTCCCCGAAAAACAAAACAAAAATATTCTTCAATAAAAACATGTGTGCTTTGGGCCTAATGATAAGCATTTTAAGGTTGTTATATTTCTCATTAAAAATCTGCAAACATTATTTGATATTAGCACTTTAATTTTATTTGTATAACAGTATCACAAAATGGTTGAATAACGAGCAAATTATTCAAATTTTGCTTAGCTCCAAATTGATTCTCTACACCAGACACCATGTATTCATTATTTCTCCCCTTCTCCAAAGTTAAAAAAAAAAAATCTCGCGCTCTCCTCATAGAGAAAAATCAGCAATATTAAAGTGGAAATAAACAGCATCAGACTTAGATGCTGAAAATAGTGATGAGAAATTCAGAGCTTTCCTTCTATTACCTGTTAGTAGATAAATTACTTATTAAGTGATAAGGCAGTTATTTAAATAACACTGAGTAGCAAATGACAAATTCATATCAAATATTTTTAGTGCTTGAAATGTCCTAACTACACAAAAATAAACTCAACAGAAAATGTTTAAAATAACTTATATTTGTTTGCCTGATTAAAAAAATTCTGTTTTTAAGAAAAAATTATAGGGATGAAATAGGTAAAATTTTATTGTACTTTAAATCCTAAAGTTATACTCACCTTTATTTAACCTTTATTCTGAACCAAAGGAATATTCCAGAAGCTGGGATGCTGAGAGTCATTCCCATGCGTACATATGTGTCTGTGTGTGTGTGTGTGGTTTAATTTTGCCAAACATTCTCTACTACACTTACTATAAAGAATGCATTTAAGTGCGTAATCTTACTGGAGAGAGGCAATATTTATTTTCCAAGGTCTCTTGGGATAGCATGTAAGAGTAAACTTTGGTAATATATAGAAGTGATTTTGATATACATGGCCATGGCAGTTTTTCCTGCTGTGAAGGTACCTCATTACTGGTATTCTGAAAAGCACAAAGTCAAGATTGAGGAAGCTGTGCACACTCCCTAGGGCTTCCTCTTGCCTTGTGACTGGGAATAGCGCTAACAGCCCATATTATTTATATATGAATTTTCCCCCCAGTGTCTCCTCTGTACTTTACCATTCTCTTAACTCCCGCAGAGATGACCAGAGCTCATAGGCCACCTGCCTGACTTTCCTTCCTAAACTTTTTCTGCTTTGACATCAGTGTTATTACTTCCCCCATGTCACCTGAGAAACCTGAGACTCTCTTCGCATCTTCTCTGAGAACTGTCCAATCTCTCTCCTCTTGGTTATACTGAATTAGTAAGAGGTGTCTTCATTTGCATTCACAGATAGAAAAAGATAGAGGAGGATTTGACTGCAAGTAGTTTATTAGAAGATTATCTCAGGAAACCATATTGGGGAGAAATCGGAGTAAATCAAGAATGCTAATCAAATAAATGGAGTCTAATCGTATGGGAATGCTAGGAACCATGTATGTCATCCCTTCCAGCAGTGATGGAGCTGAGTTACATATCCATTACCTTCCATCTGCAATTTCTTAAGGCTTCTTTCTTAAGCACAGCAACTCTCTAGAACTACATAGCCTATCCGGTGCACAGGCAGAAAACCAACATTCATAGAAATTTGTATTTTAGAGAAAAGGGAAGTTTTATTACTGTATGGGTTTTGTTTTTGTTTTTAGCTATCTTGGATGTTTTGCTTCTTTATATAAAGTTTGATATTGATTTTCAAAAAGCAATAAAAAATAGATTTACATTTAAAAAGTTTTACAAGAAGAATTTTTTCCTATTATGTATTTTTAAATTAAATTAAAATTATATATTTTAGGCATAAATCAATGTTTTTTACTGTCTGAAGATAGATATAATTATATATGTAAAATACGAATATAAAAAGAATAAATGTAATAGAAGACAAAAAAAAAAGAGAGAAATACCTCAAGCAAAGAGTTTCCAGTGGGGAGGAAGGTAGATCTGCCAGCAATAAAATCCGTCAAGAGAATAAGAATGCTGGGGAGATGGCTCAGTGGAGAAAGTACTTGCTAAGCAAGTGAAAAGACCTGAGTTTGAATCCCCAGAGCCCACACAAATCCAGGTACAGTATGCACATCAGTAATGATAGCACACTCCTCCTTCAAGCTGGAGAACAGAAACTCACATGGAGTGGCCAGCATGGTATGCCCAGCAGCAAACCACAAAAAGAGCCTGTCTCAAACAATTCAGGAAAGAAGACCAAGAACAAATTTGTCCTCTGACCTCCCTCCTCTCCTCATGAGTCCTATGGTAGCCAGATACCTGAAATTACACACACAAAAGTATATTCACACATACATCTAGATTCACGTACACACACGGGGAGCGGGCCATAAATAGATAATTTCTAGTGATTAGACTTCAGTAAACTGTGTTTTGCTCTTGACGCAGATATTACTGTCTGTGATTTCTACCGTGCAAACACTTTGGAGAAGAGACAAAGCTTCAGGCTGAACTGTGGTTCACTCTCTTCAGAAATCGCACGTCAAAGCTCAAACCATCTATGTGATGATATCAAGAAAGGCCTTTGTGCAGTGATTGGGTTTTCACAAAGTGAGGCTCTCAAGTTTGGATCACTATTTTAGAGAAAAAAGAAAGATACCAGAAATTGGTTCCACCATCTGAGGGCACAGGAAGTGGACAGCTTCCCATAAACCTGACAGACAGCACTCACTAGGATGCAAACTTGCAGCTCCCCTCGATGTCTGACTCAAAGTCTCCAAAACAGTGGGAACTGAGCTCTGTAGTTTGAGCAAGTGCATCTATAGTATCCTAGCTGTGACAGTTGGATGGTCTCTGAGTGCTGTCTCTGAATTTTTTAGCCTTTTAGAAAGAAAAAAAATCAGAGGCCTTTGAAATGACTCTGTGGGCAAAAGTAATTTCTGCAGAGGTGGTGACCTTAGTTCAATCTCCAGAGCCCATGAAAAGACAAAGGGAGAGCCAGGTTCACAAAATTTTCTTAGGACATCCACATACAAACCATGGCACAAATGTTCACATACACACACACACACACACACACACACACACACACACACACACACACACACACACACACACAGTTTTAAAGAAAAGCATCTGTGCCCCAACCTCTTATTTATTAAGATATGAACACATTTCACATGCAGAAGGCATTCCAGAACATAGAAATAAGTTCTAGTAAAGTTAACGAAACGAAGATTCTAGACTTATGCTTCTAAGTACCCCGCCACCACCAAACAATATTTGCAATGAGTAACATTAATAGCATTTGGCAGGAAACTCAGTCACTGTGAGGCTTGAGCAATGCCCAGACACAGCAGTTTCAGTTCCAAAGAGAAATCAAAAGGGTTACTTGGAATCACATTTGAGCTAGACCAGGAAACTACAGTGGTGCCAGACAGAGCAGGAGCACGAAACAGTGGTATCCATCCTCCCCTGGGGACCACAATCTTTCCTGGATACCCACCTCCCAATCATGACCGTTGCTTTAACCAGTTTAGGATGAGAGAGACATTTTATGTAAGACACTGGGTTTATAATTCCTAGATATAAGGAAAATTTAACTACTAAGTTGAAAGGGGGCTAAGAAATATAAACATAATTAAAGCTTGTTTTTATGAAACAAATTGTCCTCCTTCAGTGAGGAAAATAATTTGATTGTAATCTTGTGAATGTGATTATTTTACCTGGCTGCTGGTAAACTGTAGCAAGTGCAACAGTACGTTGTAAAGCTGTGCTGGGGTTTTATACGGGACATAAAATCTCCTCTGTGACCCTTTCATGTGTGCCAGTGCACTGTGGCATAATGGATTATAATGTGGACTCTAAAATTCTGATATCATACTGGTTTCATACGGTGGCTTTTCACAAAGCACAAGAAAAATGCTCAGCGAGTACCCTTTGTGCTGAAACCACTAAGACTTCTGCGGAGAGTTTTAACATCTGATTCCATAAAATTTTCAGGTAGAACCATCAGTAACTGCAATGTTCCTGACAAAGCAGCATGCAACAGCCATTTCATTTTCTGCATCGAAATAGGCAGCTCAAGCCTATCTGCATTTTCCTGTCTTATTTTCCCAAGTGTCAGATTTATGACAACACAGATTTATGTATTGTCTCAGATGGCATCCTCATCTAAAAGTAAGGTGCTACTTTTAGTTTAATTTGCGAAAATGAAAGATATATGTTTGATTTTTCTGTAGTTGATCTGAACCTGATTTTCAGCTGGAAACCTTTCTTCTGGCTCTCAGTTGCTGTTACATTCCTATGGCATTCTGAAGGTCTTCCTGTGACCTTATTTATAATTTAAGTCAGCTGTATTGAGATTTAATTTCTATCTACTGAGTGGTATCTGTTTAAGTCACACGCCTTGCTAAGTCCTACTTGAGAGGTGAGTAGTAGGGAGCCGCAAGGGCAGTGGAGCCAGGGTTAATTCCCATCCTCACCAAAGGTCTCCTGCAGCCAAGTAACCACTGACTCGCTTTTAGCATTATACATTAATTCATATTTTCTGGAAATTATACACAAGAAATCATGCAGCCTACACTCATTTGTGACTGGCCTGTTTCTCTCTTCCAATGACTTTTAAATGAAACAGAAAATACCACTTAAAATGTTAAGACCTAAAAATAAACATTGACAATCTTAGCTGTGAGCACCTTTGACCAATTCATGAATTCCTGATCTGGCCATACCCTACTAATTTGAAAGATAATCATTGTAGAGCTGAAGGGGCAAGTGTCTTGTTCACAAATACTCATATGTAAAATTACTGAACCTGTGTTCTTTCAGTAAAAGGTAACTGTTTCAACCTTAGCATTTCAAATACCCATGGATATTCTACTTTGCATTTAGTTGTGGTAGAAATTAAATGACTTCAATGGAAATGTGGCTAAATTAATGATATTTCTTGCTAAGAGAACAATCAGCTCACTGGTCCTCGGGGCAATGAACTCATTGTTCACTGTTATACACCTCTGCTGCTTTCTCGAGCTGACAAACATGTATACTAGTTTGATTTACAAGAACTTCAGATGTGAATCATTAGCAGATATGACCAACTATGACGTTGGTCAAAATGTGCACACTTTTTAGAGAACTATCCATCATCTGTGATCTCTCCTAATGACAAGGGGGAAAATTATAGATAATACCCTTTCACAATTAATAACTCTTTTTAAATTAGTTTTTAACTACAAAGTGAATTAAGGTTCATTTAATCATTGTGAACTCTGAACATATCATCATAAGCTTCATTTTGCAGATGAAAATCTAAGCTAGAAACTGGAGATATTTGTTAAATTTAAAGCCAACAACAGAAAAGGAATCGGAATTCAGTCGCAAAAGAACTAATGTTGCAACTTTTCCCTTTACCAGATGGAATCCTCTGGTTCATCCACAAAGTCATCTCTAAAGTTGTATGTCATAGAGTCTGCCTTAGCCTCCACAGGTGACATTATGGTGGTTCTCTAAAATGTCTGGTGTTCTATCTCTGCTATCAAACAAGATCCAAATTTTTATTTTTATTAAACTAAAAACTTTTTCAAACAGGAAAAAAAAACCCTGCAAAGTGGGCAAAGAGGCAGCACACACAATGGGAAAAAAAAATTGCCAGATACTCACTCAACAGAGAATTGGTGTCTAGAACAATATAAAGAACTCAAGAAACTAAACACAACTCTAAATGCAATGTATCTGTCATATCTCTTCCGTCTGGGCTCAGGTAACTTTGTGGAAAAGGAGTCAGTAAAACTGTAAGAAACGGTGGGGATGGACAATGGGAAGGAACCAAGGCCTTCTAGACACAAGTCTGACACATCTGGTGAAGACAGAGACTGAATGCGGATTCCATTCCTTGCTCATGATTTGAAATGAAATGTTATTCAGCATGCAGAGGACCTGCACAGGTCTAATCAGATGAGGTCCCAGAGCTGAGAGGGAAATGGACATGAATTGCCATCTCTTATTCAGAAACTATCTCCAATTGACAACCACTCACAATGGCAAAGTTTAGTTCTCTCCAATGGAATTTCATTGTGTACAAACCACACTTAAAATTAGTTCCCATGCCCAGCAGTAGATAATTACCACAAAACAAACTTTATCTTATTTTTTTCTTGCCTTACAAGGGTTTTTTTTTTGCGTGTATATTATGGTTTTTATAAGATTTTCTTGTGTTGCAAAAATATGTGTTTTTTAGTGTATCTATCTCATGGGCTCTTTCATTGGCTATTTTTTTCCTATTTGCTTTATTCTATTTTGATTAAGTTGCTGTTGTTTATGTTTGTTTGTGGTTTCATAATTTTTTATAATAAGAGAGAGAAACCAATAGGGAGATTGAGGGAGGCAAGCCTTGGAAAAATTGAGAAGTATCTGGGAAGAGCTGGGAAAGAAGATACCATAAACAGATTATGCTGTCTAAAAGAATCTGTTTTTAGCTATGTTCTAGCCTTAAGTGCTTGTATACAATGAAATCTTTTTTTTTTTAAGTCCACAAATGAGTGAATACATCTGCTGCTTTTCTTTCTGGGTTTGTGATATGTCGCTCAGGAGGATATTCTCCAAATTCATCCATTTGCCTTCAAATTTCAGGATATCATTTTTTCTTACTTCTGAGTAGCTAGAACATAGCTAAATGACACAGTGCCTCACTTCTGCATTGATGGCCTCTGGCAGGTGTGTGGGTGAGGAAAGACTTGTTTTCTTTAAGGGTCTGGCCACAGGAAGTTTAATTATGCTTCAGTAAGTAAATGAGCAACATGAATGGACATTTTCTAAAATGAGGAGATCATAAAAGTGGGTATGAATCTGAGAGGATTGACAATTGAGGTTGATGGGTGCATGATGTAAAATCACCAAACAATATATATATATATATATATATATATATAAAGAAAATTCAAAAAAATCTGTTTTTCAATGGAAATTAAAATTATAAAAATAATTAAATTCAAATTTTAAAGTGAGCTGTGGAAAACTGAGCAGAAAATTCTCAAAAGAAGAAATACAAATTGCTATTTGAGAATTCCATCTCTCCCCAGTGAGGATGCCCATTGTCAGAAGTACAAATGACAACAAATGCTGATATTTAAGGTGGAAGGGGTACTCTTCCACACTGGGTGGGCGTGTTAACCCGTGCAGCCACTTGGGAATCAAAGTTTCTCAATAAACTAGAAATATAACTGGTAATATTTGACTCAGCTGTATTCACTCCTGGGCAAAATACCCACCAGACTTTGTGGGAAGGTCATAAGCCCTTGTGGAGAACCTACTATTGATTTTGGTTTTGGTTTTCTTTTTTGCTAAATGTTCTTAAAGAGAATTCTAAATATTTATGTTTATGCCCATACATCTACTATATTCCCAGCCTGGGTCAGAGTACCTTTTCTATGTAGTACACTGTAGCCAGTGTTGAAAGGCAGAGACTGAGTGCTTGCATATGAGTTGAACTCTGGATCAAGACACAGCAGCAGAAGAGTCAGAGGATGGCAAGGAGTGCTGTGAGACATTGCCTTCTGCCCAGGGCTATCGTGTTTATGAGCTCACTATATCTGTCAATGTCTGCATGAGACATATACAAGATCAAGCTAGCCAAGACCCCACCATAGAATGAGTCAATAATCTCCAGACCCCTACCCACTCTGGGAAACTATTGACAACTAATAGTTTGGGGGTTAAGGGAAATCATTCTCACTTGAGGATGTGGCCACTGATATGATAGTGGGTGATTAGCCCTGTACCCTTGCATATATGGGCAGCATTAGCTGGACTTAGTGATTACAAAAGCATATATGAAGTTAGAAGGGGGTCACATTGGAGGAGATATGAAGGAAGTTAGAGGGGGAGGGGAAAGATATGACCTCTATACAAATAATATATAAATAAATATATTTTAGTGTATACATGTGCAAAATTCTCAATGGAGAAAACATATTACTCCCCCTAAAAAGAGAATAAAGAAGTGAAGGCAAGGGTGATTGTGATAGTGTTGATAGTGTTGCTGTGGTGATGCTGATAGTGGTGATGGTGGTAGTAGTAACATTAGTAGCGGTGGTGATGGTGGTGGTGGTAGTGGTGACAGTGGTAATGGTGGTGATGATGGTTGTGGTGGCATGGTCTTGGTGGTGGTGGTCATGGTAATAGTAATAGTGGTGGTGATGGATGTGGTCATGTTATTGATGGTGATAGTGGTAAAGGTGGTAGTAATAGTAGTGGTGGTGGTGATGGTGGTAGTCGTGTTGGTGGTGGTAGTGGTGATGGTGGTGGTGATAGTGGTGGCGGTGGCAATGTTGGGAGTGATGGTGGTGTGTATGTGTGTGTGTTGAGAGGATTAAATAAGTGACTAGTGTCCTCTGGAACCCCAGTTTGGCTATATGCACATACTTCTCACACAGTTTCAGCTTACAAATTTATTTTTAACCAGGAGTCAGACTGCACATCAGGCATTCCCTGAAGTCCTGACACCATGGGACTTTTTTGTGACACATTTTTTTTTTATTAATCATCAGTCTCACATTCATAGATGAAAATGTCACCTCATTAGTCCTGGCACTGGTCAAGCACTCACTAATGAGTCTATTTTGGGCTCTGTGACTGACTGAGTATGGAGAGATTCCAAAGAGTATGAAAATGATTAATGGCCTGGAAGTGGGAACCTGTGAAGAAAAGATGCAAGAAATTAATAAATTTAAGCCCACGAGATGCAGAGACTTTAGGATATTACACAGGGGATATCTGTTCCCAGTGAGACTGACACAAGGGATTTAGGGCAGCATTTGAAGGGAAGGAAGCACAGGCATTGCCAGGCTCTCTACCGACAGCTGTGACTCAGCAGCTTTGTCTTGAGCTGCACTTAAGCAGTCCCCAGAATTACCTTCTAAACCTTGTTAAAGCAGCCTTCCAGAAGTGTCTATAATTCTACTTTTGACACTCAAATTTGTACTGGAACTATCAGGCAAGATTTTTACCCAAGTCATGTGTCTTTAGAAATAGTGCTTGGATCCAGATATAGTGACTAAGGCCTATAATCCTAGCATTTGAGAGTCAGAGGCAAGAGGATTGCTAGGAGTTTGAGTCCAGTCTGGCCAAAATAGTGAGTTCTTCACCAGTCTGTGTGACACAGTGATACCTTATCACTTGACATATATAAGATTTGGAGGAACTTTTAAACCTTGTGCAGACAAATAAATGTTGGTTAAGATTGATTGAACCCATACTCTGTAATTAGCAATATACATGCCTCACTAAATGCACTTTCAAACAGTACTTGATAAAGACAGGAAAGTGTTTATTAAACCAATCACCAGGGCTTTTGAACTCAAGAACAGGCAATAACTTCTACCTCCATTTGCATGTGTGTGCCCATGGTTAAACGCTTGGGAACCCTCAGTAGTTCTGCTCTTGGCTCCAAGAACTTAATGAGCATCTCTTCAGTGTGTCCCACAACACCTGGTTTTACAATAATCTGTTCCTTTTTGCCACAGTATTGTTTCAGCCTCAATAATTGAGCAGATATACACAGAGTCTGCCTGCCTCTGTTTATACACCTGCTGAAGATGCCATCTTCGAAAACTGAGCCTTATTTTGTTGGGTAGGTTTACATTTTTTTAATATTCTGTGCATGTGTTTGGCAACCTCTATTTCTTGTTAACCATCAGAATTTTTGGTGACATTTCCTGGGTGTTGAGGATCCATCTTACTATAGTTTATTCTCACTCTATGTTTCTGTTTTATAAAAACATCAGTTATCATGAGTTTAGACATTTCTGATATTTTTAGTTTGTGTTACAAAATAAAGAAATTGTAGATGATGATCATATATACATAAATACATGGATAATATATACATCAAGGAAGGGATGGTACTTTCTTATCAACATGAGTAGAGAGAGACTTTTACCCTAAATCAGTAGCATTTTCAGAGTACTCTAGAGCCACACTGTTACGTGACACAACCATGCACCAGAACATTGTTTTGCCTTTACCACAATATTTAACCAATTGTAATAGGTCATTGAATTGTTCTCCTTATCTATAAATGCAGCTGTAAAAATATTTGTCCTTCATCACAGAATAATTTTGAGGAAGCAAAGACACAATTAATGTGAGTTCTAAAGTATGTCCAAATACAAAATATCAAATAAGATTTAATATTTAAGTAACATAAAAACATATAAAATAATATAAAACACATAGTATATAATTTTCTTGTATTTTTGCAAATACTTCAAATAACAGCAATGAAAATGAATAGATTGAGCCTTTCTCTCTCTGGTGGTAGAAATGGATAGATATAATCTGCTTTAGTAAAAAAAAAAAAAAAAATGAATAAAGTCACTTAGCAGCAAAGCTCTATGGGTTCAATGTATATGTTCCTTTATAAGATTTTGACAAACTTTGAAAGTTAAGAGCATATTAAGTATGATTATGTGAGAATGAGAAAAATACAAGATAAAAATGAAAACTAGAAGTAATACATAAGAAATATAATTAGGTAGAAATTATGATTAAATAAAAATTTCTATTTGGGTGGCCAGGAGACTTGTAATGCTGCTTTTACTAACAAAGAACTGAGTGTTGTATCTTCATTTTAGAGGGAGTTTGGTGCTCATATAGTTTTTACTTTATTAAAATAATAGCCTTGAGGTGCTCAAAAGGTAAAGCTCCCCATAAATTATGCTGTGTGACTTCGCACAGTACAGTCATTAATCACAAGTGTTAAAGTTTTCTTTCACAATGAACAAAGAAGTTCTAGAGACATAAAGGAAGCAGGTCAAGATGAGCTGCCTTTACCATTTGTTTCACTTTAAGTAGTTGCCTCTGAAAGGACTGGATGTCAGGTTTATCATTCCTGACTCACAAATGTCCTAGGTTTGGGAAAGAACTTTCTAAAGCATTCTCCCCCTCCCCCTCCCCCTCCCCCTCCTTCTCCCCCTCCCTCTCTCTCCTCCTCCTCTTCCTTCTCCTCCTCTCTCTCTCTCTCTCATCTGCCCTACCATCTTTCTTTATAATATTTTCCACCATTAATTTTTTTAAAGTTCTTTCTAAATAAAGTTTTTCACCTATATTCTAGTCTTCTGAAGTTTGGCAACATAAAATAGTTAAAATTTACATAAGAATAAGAAATACTAGTATCTCATGGCCCAGACTTTAACAGAATACTGTCCTGATTCATTTTTGTTGTCAGCTTGACACATCCTGGAGCCACATGGAAGGAGAGAGCTTCAACTGAAGAATTTTCTAGATTAGACCAGAGAGACTCTACCTAAGTGACAGAACATATGCCTTTCATGCCCAAGGTTATAGATTTAATCCCTAGCACTGCAAAAAAGTAAAATAAAATAATAATAATAATAATTTTTAAAAGACGAATTAGATCAGATAAGTCTGTCAGTGTGGTAGCTTAAATGAGGATGGTCACCATGGTTTCTTTAATTAAATATTTGGTACCCAGTTGGTGGAACTGTTCAAGAAGAATTAATGAGGTATGGTCTCATTAGAAAAGGTAAGTCACTTAACTTATTTTTCTTTCATTTATTCATTGTATTTAATTCTCAGAAGAGGATGGCACAGTAGCAAATTCAGTGGTATATTAGGAGGCCAAACACAGATGGATACTGGATGCAAATACTATTATTGTAAGGAGAGCTGAAGACAGAAACTTTAAAAAGGCACGGAATTCTGGCCCCAACTCCCAGTCCAGACAAAGACGATGAGGAGGGATTATATATGCAAAGGGTTCAAAGATCATGATGGGGAAACCCACAGAGACAGTTAAGCTACTGGGAGCTCATGGGCTCTGGAATGACAGTTGGAAACCTGCATGGGACTGAACTAGGCACTCTAAATGTGGAAGACAGTGTGTGGCTTGGGCAGATTGTGAGGCCTCTGCCAGTGGGACCAGGATTTATCTATAGTGCATGAACTGGCTTTTTGGAGCCCATTCCCTATGGAGGGATACATTGCTCAGCCTTCATATGGTGGATGGGTTTAGTCCTGCCTCAACTTGATATGCAGAGTATATTGTCTCCCTGTGGGAGTCCTTACCCTCTCTGAGAAGTGGATGAGGGGTAGGGTGGGGAGAAGCTGGGGGCTAGTAAGAGGAGGGGAAGGAAGGGGAACTGTGCTTGGTATGTAAAATTAAAAAAAAAAAAACTTTTAAATAAATAAGAAGAAAAGAAAAGAAACAAATATATATAAAGAAAAGGCATGTTACTGGGTTTCAAGAGCCTCCTGCCATTCCTTCTCTCTCTCTTTTGTGGTCATGATGTACGCTTTTCATTCCTGCTCCAGCACCGTGCCAGATCCACAATGGAGTTCTCCTCAGGGCAAGATGCCACCAAACTAAACTTCAAACTTGCAAAAAGAAAAGGCCTAAGGAATTTTCTACTCCTAAAAAACATCAACAAAGGAAAGCTTACGCAAATGAGATTCTGTGGGACCAGTTACAATCCCAAATTGCAACCTAAACCTTGGCAGTTCTGTTTAAGTTGTTCTGGCTTTAGAGTGGATACATGACTAAAAGGGTATAGACTTTTCCTCCTCAGATAAGGAAAGCCACTAAGGTCAGGAGTCTGACAGGGGACACCCTGCATCTGAAGGCCCTGAAAGACCTTTGTGTAAAGCTGTGAAAAATGTGGTGGTTTGAATGAGAGTTTTCCAAGGCTATAGGTTACTGTCCACAAACCGGCAGTAAAGCCCTACCACTAAAGACAAACCTCCCACAACCCACTGAACATGGAAAAGTTGAGCTGGTGCCAACCTAGATTCATCACTCCTAGCTATAGACTTGTGTTCAAGGTACTGAAAGGTACTCTGCACAACACCAAAGGAGAAAGGAAAACACCAAGCCAGCTACAAACCTTGTTATCAAAAATGGTGAACTATCAGGGTGATACACTAGTGCAATACTGGCACAAAGCTTGTGGGAGTAACCAACCAATATATGATTGGATTTAAGGTCATTCTATGAGATATAACACATTCCTGACGCTGAGCAGGTGGCCAAGAACCTGAGACCTGAGAGGAAGAGACCTAGAGGAAAAGAAAATACTACTGTGCTACTAAAAATCATAGCAACCAAGTGACACCTAGTGGCATTCTGCTATGCTCATAAATTAGTGTGCTCCTAGGTCATCATCAGATGCTTTCTCCTACAGTAGGTGAAAGCAAATACAGAGACCCACAGCAGGACAATAGGCAGAGACCTTGGAGACTAAATGAATCTCCATTAATTCTTTCCCTTTATGGCTCAGGAAGGAAATAGAGATGGAAAGATTGTAATAGACATAAAGATGGTAAACTTCAAGCAAGCAAAGACTTCTAAACATGGCAAAACTTATGTACATATGAATTCACAAACATAGGTATGGGTCTGATAAGGTCCCAGTGCTAAGATTGGAAGTGGACATGAGCCCACAACCCTAACTAAGAAGCAATCTCCAACTCTTTATTTTCTTACTATTTGCTTATATTTTATAGGTTCTGAGTTTGTTTCTTATGGGATTTCTGTGTTTGCCAAAGTGTGTTTCTCTATGTCTATATAGGTTTCTTATGTTTCTTCTTTGGCTTTTTGTTTTTTATATTTGTTTGTTTTGACCTAATCAGGTTTGTTTTATTATTTTTTTAGACACCTGTTGGTTTTCTAATGAGAGCAAGAATGACTGAATTTTGGTGAATGTATTTCCCAAGTCCTTGTCCTGCAGCCCTGATCAATCAGCTAATTGGTGATTTAATAAAATCTTTAAATGTTGCCTCTTTCCTTCCTCGTGGTTCAGAACATGCTAAGTGTAACAAATATGTGATTAATTAACTAATTAAATATTATTGAATTTTATAGGGATTTGAAAGATAGCAAGAACTAGTAATAAGGTTCTGAGAGAAGGAGGGAAAGAAGAAAATTATGTAATCATAATCTCTTAAAAATTATAAAATGTTTTAAATGGGTAAGATAGTGCTACAGGATAAATATTTCTGTCCCTGCTCCCCAGCTCCTATGTTGAAACCTTAGCATCGCCCCCCACAATGTACCATGGTACTAAGCAATATAGGAACAACTAGGAAACGATTTGGGCCATAAAGTTTGAGGCCATGTGAACTAGATTATTAGCACCTCTTCAAGGCACTCTCTTATTCTCCTGTTCTCCATCAAAAGAATGCAATTGGAAGTAAGTAATCTATAACCAAGAAAAGACCCATAACTATATTTCTCCATGCCAGCACACTAATCAAGGAAATAAATTCTGTTGTTTATAAACCAACCCATCTCTGGCATTTATAATTCAAGCAGTTGGGGAAAGGTGGCAATTTGTTGCTGTTAGTTTGTTGCTGTTAGTTTTTCAGTGTTTATTTATTATTATTGTGTGTATTTATCTGTATAATATGCGTGTATATGAATGTGGATGCATATTTCATATGTGGAGGACAGGGGATAAATCAGAGAGTTGGTATCTTCTTTGCACCATAAGATCTGGGATTAAATTCACATCATCTGTACCATCTGGCAAGTGTTTTACCCAATAAGCTACCTTGTTGGTCCTATGTAATATATTCTTACCACAATTCTATAAGATATGTGTGGTAGTTCGAATATAATTGACCCCATTAAGGTAATATGGAGTGGCACAATTAGGAGATTGACTTTGTTGAAGTAAATATGGCCTTGTTGGAGAAAGTATGTTACTGTGGGGATGAGCTTTGAGGTCTCATATATGCTCAAGCCATGCCCAGAACCTAAGACCACTTCCTGTTGCCTGTGAGTCAAGATGTATGACTCTCGGCTACTTCCCCAGCACCACGTCTCTCTGTGGTGATAATGAGACTAAACCCCTGAACTATAAGGAAAATACCTCAATTAAATATTTTCCTCGTGAGAGTTGGCATGGTCCTGGTGTCTCTTCACAGCTATAAAAAACCATATTAAGTTGGTACCAGGGACTTGGGTATTGCTTTGTTGACTGCAACACACTTCTCTCTCCTGGGGATTTCTACTTCCCATTAGCACTTTCCTCAGCAGGTACCACACATCTCTAGCATCTCTAACATCCTGGGGTCTTCAAGGAAATCCATGCTTCAACTTTAAAGCCTCACATAATAGCCTCTCTAGACCTCTCAGGTAAATCTCTGACATATGCCTGACCTCAGTGGCATTCCTAGGCTGTGGAGGGAGAGTCCATAACTCCTTTCTTCTGTCCTTAATCCAGTTCCAGACAGTCCAAATCGCTATCAGCACCATTGTATTCCATGCTATTACTGGTACAGTCCATTAAGCAGTGCTTAAAGTAATCCACAGCTTTCCTAACCCAAAGTTCAAATTCCTCCAAACAAAAACATGGTGAGGCCTACCACAGCAATGCCTCAATCCTTGATCCCAACTTTTATCTTAGTTATGGTTTCTATTGCTGTGAAGAAATACCATGACCATGGCAACCCTTACAAAGGAAAAACATTTAATGGACCAGCCATCATGGGGCATTATGGTATGCAGGCAGATATGGTGCTGAACACGTAGCTGAGAGTTCCACATCTTGACTCACAGGCAACAGGAAGTGGTCTGTGCCACTTGACATAGCTTGAGCATATGAGATCTCAAAGTTTGCCTCCACAGAGACACACCTCCTCCAACAAAATCATGCCTTCTAATAGTGTCACTGCCTTTTTTTTTCAAACCACCACTCGTTTTTCTCAGTATTTCTCAGGTGAAAGTAATTATGTCAGATGTCTATAAGGTTTTCACCTCAAATATCTATGGTAGTAAAGTTAAAATAGTAAGTCAGTGTAGTGGTATATACACATAATCCCAGAAGTCAAGTGGGGAGGTGGTTATAGGAAGATCAGATGTTCAAGGCCAGATTCAGTAACATAACAAAGTCCAGGCTAGATGATTCTCCATTTTTCAAAAGGAAGAAAGGGAAAGGCAGACTGAGAATGTTTGCTAACCATGTGACAGTTAATATTGACTGCCAACTTGACAGGATCTAGTATTGCCCACAAGACAACACTCTAGATGAGGTTAGCCTCTGTGTATGTCAGTAAGGGACATGTTTATTAGGTTCATCAAAGTAAGTCTTAAATATGAACAGCACCATTCCACAGGCTTTGGTCCCAGACTTCATAAAAAGGAAAGTGAACAGAGCACAAGGATCTCACTCCCTGTTTCTTGTCTACAGTTACAATGTAACCAGAGGCTTCCTCAAGCTCCTGTCTCCATTGTTTGTCTATAACCAAGGATTTATTTTCTTCTATAACTAAAGTTGCTATTGTAAAGTATTGTATCCCAACAACAAGCACAATAACTAAGACACAATGAATATGTATCTTCAGTATTAATCATTTTTAAGTACACAACAGAAAATCACTATGGAACAGACATGTGACTTGTCTCCTAAAACCTTAAAGTGAACATACATGTGTACCTGAATCTCTCATTGCTCTTAATATCTCTCACACAGCTGTTAACACTGTGAAAACTTTGCACACATCACACACAACAATCCCAGCAGCTCTCTGTGTCATCCCACAGAGACTGAGTGTCCTGAGAATTTCTCTTTCCAGGCTTAGCAAGTTGTCATGATTCTGTGTCAGCATAACAGTAAATGTGACCAACTCAGAATGACATCCTGGGAATCCTGGTTCTGTCACTTTCAGGCTTGATGCTTATATAATTTTGTCTTCTTAAATTATTAATGACTCCCTGATTTATCAAGATTAGAGTAGGAAAAATATTCAATCTATTTGTTTCTTTTACATATCAAATGATATAAATATATATAACATTTAAGAATTCAAAAAACAATAGTTGATATTTCTATTAAAATTCAAAAAATAACTGTATTTATTGTACCTTGTACCTTTGAGGCCAAGATCCTAAAATGCCTTTAAAATCACTAAAGAATTAGAAAAATACTTTCAAATTAGCATTAAATGTTTTATAAATACTTGCTCATTATTTTTTCTTTTAAATTTGCAGTCCTTATAAATCATGTTAGGTAAATGAAAGTATGCAACAAATTGCTATAAATAAACATTTATCCAACTATATGAGAAAATAAATAGGTTATTAAATATCTTCCTGTGATAATGCATGAATAATGATTAATATACTTTATTAAAAATCACAAAAGGTTAATTGCTCTAATCATCTTTTTTCAAATGTAATTTTCCAAATCTACATTATCATAAATTAACAGCAGAAAAACAGTTTGTCAATTCTGACAGAGGTTTAGGTAGAAAGAATTTCACAGAACAATAGAGAAATTATAGATTTTCATGACTGAAAGGAGCCAGAAATATATCAGTCTCTTACAACAGGTATGATATAAATCTTCATCTCACCAGAAAGTATCAACATTTTTAGTAAAAGTAATTAAAACAAAACATCAAGTGATTTGGTTTGGTTTGGTTTTTTGGTGTGTGTTTGTGTCTTTGTTTTGTAACATCTAGCTAAAAAATTGCAGTTGATACAGGAAATGTTTTCATGGGCAGAAATGTGACCTCAAAATCTGCATGTTGAAGTCTTAGACCCTAGTATCTCAGAATATAAACAGATCTGAAGACATGACCTTTACCTAGAAAATTTAGTTAAAGCAACTTCCTCGGAGTTGACCCCAGTCCATCCTGACCTTCTAAGAAGAGATTACTAGCACAGATGTTACAGAAGGACAGAAAGTCAAAGGGAGAAGGTGGCTATTTACAAGCCAAGGAGAAAAGCCTCCAAATTAGCCAATCCTGATGATGCCTTGGTCTTAGTCTTCTGGATTTCAGAATGATAAGAAATACATGTTTGATGATGTTAAACCATCCATTTTGTATTCTTTCTTATGATAGCCCTGGGCATCTGATACACAGGTTAAACATCCCCACAGCAGTAAGAAAAAGTATGTTAAACCTGGAAATTTTTATAAGATAATAACTTATATCAAAGGTTAAGATAAACATAACAAAGAAACAAGGCATACAATTCTATGGAGAGCAGCTAACTCAGGGATGTGTGAAATGAAAAGACTTATATTATTAACCCATGTGGAAGAGGTCATGTAAAGATAAATCATTAAAGTTAAAAGCCTGTGTGATCTAGAGCTTTATGGGACACTATTCAAAAAAGGGGGTGTGTGTTGTCTAAAATGTATGTGAGTTTATTCAATATATGCTGAATTATTACTCTTTAGCAATATATTTACATATATATTCACATATATATTCCTATATGTATATATTTGTGGTTTTGAAATATATATTTCTAAAGAGTAATAATTTAATAATAAATTTTTACATAAGACAATGTTTTAATGTTAATGTACACTAATGAAATATTAATTATATTAAGAGGTTGAGAAAAATCATTCAGTTAAATTAATAAAAATTTATATATATTCTAGATATTAAATGTATTTATTTAAACTTCAAGCATATTATATACCTGAACTCTTATTTATACTTAAATTGTTTCCACATTTGCTTTAATTAATTAGATAACTTTCATTTATTCTTTCTAATAGACATCACAGTTCATGTTACAAGAAGCATCTATGATAAAGTTTATATAAATTAATAACCACTTGAATTCAAAACATACCATTATAAGCCATGATAATAATTCTGATGTCTTACGGTGACCTCAAAAGTTCTGCAAAAGTTATCAATCAATAAAAGACATGTCTGGTATATAAAGCCAATGGTGGAAAAGGGCTTTGTACACATACATATCCATGGATTAAACCCAAAACTTGGGTGTTACCTGCTATAATCTCAGTTTCTGAGAGAATATGAAGGCATGGGCTAAATAGTTTTATGTCAAATTGATACTAACTAAAGTCATCTGAGAGGGAGAAACCACAATTAGGAAAATGCTTCCATAGAATAAGGCTGTAGGCAAGCCTGTAGGACATTTTCTTAATAGGTGATTAATGGTGGAGGGCCCAGCCCATTGTGGGTGGTGCCTGGGTTCTATAAGAAAGCAGGCTGAGCAATTCAGGAGAGCAAGCCATGGCCTCTGCATGTTTCTGTTCTTACTGTTTTTGATGATGAACTGTTATATGAAACTGTGAGTGAAATAAACCATTGGGTAATACAAGCCTCTTCTTAGCCTCCTTCAGCCCAAGACTGCCAAAATAAGGGTGGCTAGTTGAGGACTTGCCATGCCACTTCTCTTTCTTTTTTCTGTATGTTTATATTCTGTCATGATACTTTTATAGCTATCTCACCAGTTTTAAAATCTTTATTCCCATATATGTAAAGAGCGAGAGCCCCATTCTTAATCTGGCAAAGGAAACATAGTGTATAGATTTAGAGTGGATTTTGATCTGAAAAAGACCTGGAGTTAATCTTACTGTCATAATTCTGATTCCAGATGGTGGGAGAAGCATGTTTGTTTTTTATATCTCTAAATCTATTTTTTCTGTTTCGTCTAAGCCTAGAAGAACTATGTCCCCAATAAGAATGATTTTTCTTTTTAAAAAATGATGAAGAAAATTAACATTGAAAGAGACCAAGCACAGTTCTATGAAGTAAGAGTCTTAACTTCAACCCTGAAATTAAAAATAAGGCAAAAGAATGCAATTACAGTAAACTAGAAAGCAGTGAATGATTCTTCCATATAGTGAATGATACACCTTTACTAAAGAATTCCAAAGGACTCAAAAATCAAGGTCTAATTATAGCTTCAATCTAAAATAAATTGATGGTTAAAAATGAGGAAATAGAGATCTCCTGAGTAAATTGGGATCATAACAGGGAACAAGCAAGGGGAGATAGGTACAAATCATGAGAGAAGGAGAGGATTGAGTGAAAGGAGTAATAGCAGAAAAAAAGAAATGGATATCTTGATAGAGGGAGCCACTGTGGGGTTAGAAAGAAATCTATTTGGGAAAAAAAAAAAAAGAACTTCAAGAACCCACATGATCTCCCTGGCTAGGACTCTAAGCAATCATAGAGAGGGTGCCTAAATAGGACTTCTCCTATAATCAAATGAATGACCACCCTAATTGTCATTATAGAACCTTCATCTAGCAATGGATGGAGGCAGAAGCAGAGATCCATAGCTAATCATCAGGACCAGTTCCAGGTCCTGCTGAACAGAAAAAGAGATTATATGAGCAAAGGAAACAGGTTATGAAGAAGACACCCACAGAGATGGCTGACTGGGGCTATGCAGAGCTCACTGAATCACAAAAAACCACTGAGGACCCTTCATGGAAAGGAACTAAACCCCCCAAAGGTAGACAACTGTCAAATGGTGTGGGCAGTTTTGGAGCCTCTTGCAGTAGGATCAGAGTATGTTCTGGATGCATGAACTGACATCTCAGAGCCCATTCCCTATAAAGGAACACCTAACCCAGCCTTAATACCAGGATGAGGGACTTGGACCTACCACAACTGAATTTGACAGACGGAAGTGACCCACCATGAAACTCCCTGCCTTCTTTGGGAATGAAAGGAAGAATGGAATGGAGAAGCTATGGGAGGACTAGGAGGGACTGGCAGGAGGAAAGAGAGGAAAGCAGTGGTAGATATGTACAAATGCTTTTCAAATAGTAAATCAAAAAAAGAAAAAATTAAATATAATTAAAAGTTTATATACAGGTAATTTTAACTTGGTATAGCATGCCACGTATGAAACTTGGATTCAACTCTTGTTTAGAAAAGTAAAGTAGGCATCATCATAGATGGATGGACATCTGTCTGGACCTAGAAACCTGTGTCCAGAGAGAGGGACAGACTGAATAACCCTTCCCAAGCAATCCCAGGAGACACATAGCTGACGGCCAGGACCCGCCTTCAAGACAAGTTGCATCATCATAGACAAACTTCTCTCTATACCATAAGACCTGTGTCCAGAGACCAGTGAGGCTTCTGTCCAAACTGCTCAACTGAGTGCCCAGAGCAAAGTGAGAGACAGGCATCTCTTTGGACTGTGTGATTTTGTGGCCTGATCAGAGTAAGAGATATTGCAGTCTCCATGTTCAGGGCAAACAGGAGACACAAAAATCCTGTAATCACAACAGATTAAGATTAGACTAAGAGTGAACCAAGGAAGCAATGGACAGGCGCCAGTGCAAGAATACATATAACAATATAAAGAACAAGGCACCACCTGAAGCAGCTAATGGCCCTACAACACCAAGAACTGAACAGAGCAATAAAGAGGAAACAGAAGGAAACAACATTAAAAACATTTTCATGGAGATCATAGAAGCCTTAAAAGAGGATATACAAAATTCCCTTAAAGAAATAGAAGAAAATACAAATAAAAAATGGGAAGAGAAGAGCAAATTCTTGAAAGAAAACTAAAAAAAAGAAAACCAACAAATGAAAGAAACATTCCAGAAACTAAAAATCAATTAGAAACAATAAAGAACGCACAAAATGAGGCAAAGGAGGAAATAGAAAATCTGAAGAAAAGAGCTGAAATTATAGACACAAGTATAACCAACAAATCCAAGAGATGGAAGAAAGAATCTCAGGAGTGGAAGGCACAATGATGGAAATAGATAAGTCACTCAAAGAAAACACTAAACCAAAGGAGCCATAACACAAAACATTCAAGAAATTTGGGACTCTATGAAAAAGTCAAACCTGAGAATAATAGAAATAGAAGAAAGGGAAAAATACCAGCTCCAAGGCAGAGATACTGTATTCAATAAAGCTATAGAAGAAAACTTTCCCAACCTAAAGAAGGAAATGTCTATAAAGATACAAGAAGCTTACAGAACACCAAATAGATTTGACCCTCCCCCAAACAAGTCTGCACACCACATAATAAGCCACAGAACATGCAGAAAAAATATTAAGAGCTGCAAAGGAAAAGGGCCAACTTACCTATAAAGGCAAACTCATCAGAATAGCACCAGACTATTCAATGAAAACAATGAAAGCAAGAAGGTCCTGGTCAGAAATTATAAAGACAATAATAAATATGGCTGCCAAGCTAGAATACTATACCCAGCAAAACTAGCAATCACCATAAATGGAGTAAGGAAAATATTTCATGACAAAGACAGATTGAAACAATACCTATAAACAAATTCAGCACTATAGAAAGCACTAGAGGGAAAATTCCAACCTAAGGAACCCAGATACACTAAAAAAAGGACAAACAACTGATAATCCCACAGAAGGAAAACCCAAAGAAAGGAAATACACACAAACTACCACCAAAAATAACAGGGAATAACAATCAGTGGTCATTAATATCCCTTAATACCAATGGACTCAATTCACCTATAAAAAGACACACCCTAACACAATGGATATAAAAGCCTTCTGCTACATACAAGAAACACACCTCAACTTCAAAGACAGACATAGGCTCAGAGTAAAGTATTGGGAAAAGATTTTCCAAAGCAATGGTCCCAAGAAACAAGCTTGTGTTGCCATCCCAAAATCTGACAAATTAGACTTCAAACTAAAATCAATCAAAAAAGACCAGGACGTACATTACTTATTCATGTCAAGAAAAATCAATCAAAATTAGATCTCAATCCTGAACATTTATGCCCCTAATATAACAGCACCTTCATATGTAAAAGAAACAGTACTAAAGCTTAAACCCCACATCAAATGTCACACTTTAATGGTGGGAGACTTCAGTACCACAATTTCACCATTGGATAGGCCACTAGACAAAAACTCAACAAAGAAATAAGGAATCTAACAGATGTTATGATGCAAATGGACTTAATAGATATTTACAAAAGCTATCATCCAAACACAAAAGAATATACATATTTCTCAGCACCCTATGGAACTTTTTCTAAAACTGACCACATTCTTGACCATAAAGCAAATATCAATAGATACAAGAAATGGTAATAACCCCTTGTATCATATCAGGCCACCGTGGCTTAAAGTTAGAATTCAACAACAACAAAAATCACAGAAAGCTTACAAACTCATGAAAACTGAACATCTATATATTGAAACGCCACTGGGTGAGGGAAGAAATTAAGAATGAAATCAAAGACTTCCTAGAATTTAACGAAAATGAATCCACAACATAAGCAATCTTATGGGACACAATTAAAGCATTGTTAAGAGGAAAATTCATAGCACTAGATGCCTATTTGAAAAACCAAGAGAAATTCCACACTAGAGAACTAACAATTCAGCTGAAGGCTTTAGAACAATCAGAAGCAAACTCACCTAGAAGGAGTAGATGGTAGGAAATAATCATTTTAGCCAATGATTATGGCTAAAATCAGTACAATAGAAACAAAGAGAACAATACAAAGAATCAAAGAATCAAAAAGTTGGTTCTTTGAGAAAGTCAAAAAAATAGACAAACTCTTATTCAAACTAACCAAAAAGCAGAGAGAGAGTATTCAAATTAACAGAATCAGAAATAAAAAGGCAGACATAACAACCAACACCCAGGAAATCCAGAGAACTATTAGGTCATACTTTTAAAATTTATACTCCACTAAAATGGAAAACTTAAAAGAAGTGGACAGCTTCCTAGACAAGCACCAATTAACAAAATTAAATCTAGAACAGATTAAAGACCTAAACAGACCTATAACACCAAAGGAAATTGAAGCTGTTATTAAAAGTCTCCCAAATAATAAAAAAAAAAAGCCCAAGACCAGAAAGTTTCACTACAGAATTCTATGAGACATTCAAAGAGGAACTAATGCCAATACTCAACAAACTGTTCCATACAGTAGAAACTGATGGAACATTGCCACAATTACCCAGATACCCAAGCCACTCAAAGATGCAACAAAGAAAGAGAATTACAGACCGATATCCCTCATGAACATTGACACAAAAATACTCAACTAAATTCTGGCAAACTGATTACAGCAACATATTTAAAAAGGTTATTTATACAATCAAATAGGCTGCATCCCAGAAATGCAGGGATGGTTAAACATATGAAAAACTGTGAATGTCATCCATTATATAAACAAATTGAAGAAAAAAACCCACATGATCATCTCCTTAGATGCTGAAAAAGCCTTTGACAATGTCCAACACCCGTTTATGATAAAAGCTCTGGAGAGAACAGGAATATAGGGAAAATACCCAAATATAATAAAGGCAATTTACAAGCAGCCAACAGCCAACATCAAACTAAAGGAAAAAAAAACTCAAAGCAATCCCACTAAATTCAGGAACTAGACAAGGCTGTCCCCTCTCTCTTTATCTACTCAATTTAGTTCTTGAAGTTTTAGCCAAAGCAGTAAGAGAATGAAAGGAGAATAAAGGATTTGGCCAGAAGTGGAGACTGATCTAAGCATTAC
>PVIH01011400.1:34208-62860 GCA_004025045.1 Sigmodon hispidus
GATGGAAAAAAAATTCAGAGGGAAAGATGAACACAAAGAAAATATAGGTGTAGCAATCTTATTTGTATTTCCACCCTTGATAAGCCATGCTTATGATTCTTATCCTCTGTATAGTTATTGTTAACCCTTCCACATTTTAAATTCTTTTTTTTACTGTGTTTTTTTTTTGATAAATACAAAATAAAGAAGGAAAAAAAAATAAGAAAAAAAAACAAATTAGAAAAAAAGAAGTGAAACTATCTTTATTTGCAGATGATATGATTGTATAAATAAGTGACCCACAAAATTCTATCAGGGAACTTCTACAGCTGATAAACACCTTCAGCAATGTAGCAGGATACAAGATTAACTCAAAAAATTCAGTAGCCTTCCTATACACTAAAGATAAATGGGCTGAAAAAGAAATAAGGCAAACATCACTCTTTACAATAGCAGCATTAAATACCTCGGGGTAACGATAACCAAAGAAGTAACAGATCTGTTTGACAAAAATTTTAAATCACTGAAGAAAGAAATTGAAGAGGTTATCAGAAAATGGAAAGATCTCCCATGTTCTTGGATAGGTAGAATCAACATAGTAAAAATGGCAATCTTAACAAAAGCAATCTACAGACTCAATGCAATTCCCATCAAAATCCCAACACAATTTTTTTACAGACCTTCAAAGAACAATATTCGAATTCATCTGGAATAACAGGAAAGCTGGGATTGCCAAATCAATTTTGCACAACAAAAAAACCTCAGGAGGCATCACCATACCTGACTTCAAGCTATCTTATAGAGCCACAATAATAAAAACAGCCTGGTACTGGCATAAAAGCAGACTTGTGGATCAATGTGATTGAATTGAAGACCACAACATTAACCCACACACCTATAAAAACCTGATATTTTACAAAGAGGTCATAAATATTCATTGGAAAAAGGATAGTATCTTCAACAAATGGTGTTGGTATAACTGGATGGCAGTGTGTAGAAAAATGCAAATAGATCCAAGCCTATCACCCTGCACAAAACTCAAATCCAATTAGATTAAATATGTCAACATAAAACAAGATATGCTGAACTTGATAGAAAAGAAAGTGGGAAATATCCTCGAATATACTGGCACAGGTGACCACTTCCTAAATATAACACCAGTAGCTCAGACATTAAGAACAACAATCAATAAGTGTGACCTCCTGAATCTGAGAAGCTTCTGTAAGGCCAAGGACATACTTACTAAGACAAAATGACAACCTACAGAATGGAAAAAGACTTTCGTCAACCCTACATTTGACTGATCTCTAAAATATATAGAGAACTCAAGAAACTAGAGCCCAAAGTCCTAAATAACCTAATTAAAAAATGGGGTTCAGAACTAAAAACAGATTTCTCAGCAGAAGAATTACAAATCTTTAGCCATCAGAGAAATGCAAATCAAAACAACTTTGAGATTCCACCTGACACCTATCAGATTGGCTAAGATAAAAGACACAGATAACAGCCTATGGTGGAGAGGTTGCAAAGCAGGGGAACACTCCTCCATTGTTGGTGGGAGTGTAAAATTGTTCAGCCACTCTGGAATGCAGTATGGCAGTTTCTCAGAAAACTGGGAATCAATCTCCTCAAGGGTCTAGCAATACCACTTCTGGGTGTATACTCTAAAGATGCACATTTGCACTCCAAAGGCATTAGCTCAACTTTGTTCATAGCAGCATTATTCATAATAGCAAGAACCTGGAAACAACCTAGACGCCCCTCAACTGAAGAATGGATTAACAAACTGTGGTCCATCTACACAATGGAGTACTACTCAGCAGTAAGAAAAAAATGATATCCTAAAATTTGCAGGCAAATGGATGGATTTGGAGAATGTCCTCCTGAGCAAGGTCTCACAAACCCAGAAAGATAAGCATGGGATGTATTCACTCTTTAGTGGACTCTAAGCAAAAAAAACCCAAAAGCAAAGCATGTCCAAGCTGCAAACCACAATCACTGAACAGCTTGGGATCTGATACACCCTGGACTGACTCCTTGGATCCCACTCCCTATAGTGGAACACCTGACTCGATCTTAATGTTGAGAGGAGGAAACTGGATCTGCCAGGAGTGGATGTGGAACTAAGCCATATTAGGACATTGGGATCTTGGGACCTCCTGCCCTTGCTGGGAAGGAGATGGGGAGATGTGGAGTAGAGAATGTGACTGGAGGGGTGGGAGGGAGAAGGGACCTTGAACAAGGATATACACAGATAAAAAATGTGACTTTATGAATAATAATAAAAAAGACACAAAAAAAAGAAATGTTAAGGGACAGAAACTTTTAAAAGGCACAGAATTCTGGCCCCAACACCCAATCCAATCAAAGAGAGTGAAGAGGGATCATATAAGCAAAGGAGTCAAGATCAGGATGGGGAAACCCACAGAGACAGTTGAGCTCATGGGCTCTGGACTGACAGTTGGAAACCTGCATGGGACTGAACTAGGCACTCTGAATGTGGAAGACAGTGTGTGGCTTGGGCAGATTGTGAGGTCTCTGGCAATGGAACCAGGATTTATCTCAAGTACATGAACTAGCTTTTTGGAGCTCCTTTCCTATAGAGGGATATCTTGCTCAGCCTTCAGATGGTGGATGGCTTTAGTCCTGCCTCAACTTGATATGCAGACTATATTGACTCCCTGTGGGAGTCCTTACCCTCTCTGAGAAGTGGATAAGGGGTATGGTAGAGAGAAGCTGGGGGCTAGTAGGAGGAGGGGAGGGAAGGGGAATTGTGGTTGGTATGTAAAATTAAAAAAAAAAAACCTTTTAAGTAAAAAAATAAAGTAGAAATGATCAGTAAATAACTGTATAAACAAGTTTAAAAATGAGAACATATATCCATGCAAACCATGATCTTATAAATAGCAAAAATTAAAAATGTAACTCGAACTCACAAAAATCCAATCTCAACCAATGGAAAAAGCATCCCCATTCTGAGTGTGGAAAGCCCTGATATAGAACAAATCACAGAATGTGGAGTGAGACTGTTATATGAGAGTGGGGAGGGTCAAGATAAAATCAAGAAAAAGCAAAAAGAGTGTAATTCATAAGTATTATTTCCTGGTATTGGAAGATTGAAATATGAAGCTTATACAGTTTTTATTTCATGTTTTTTTTCTTTACTGTAGTCTCGTTCAACCATATGTCTTATAATTTTAGTAGTAAGTACATTATTTATTTGAGCAAATAGTCAAACTTTAAAACAGTTCATGAGTAAAATGATAACACTTGTGATATTAGAAATATGGCAGGATATTTATATGTTTATTACCAAACTGTGAGTTATGCTCATTTTTTTACAAATGAATACACAAAATTTAGAATGAGCCTTTTCTAATACCTACACAGCTGATATGGAAGTTTAGAAAAGTTGTCTGATCACTGTCTGGGTGGGCTATTTTGTCTTCATCTAAAATAAAACCAAAACATCTAATTCTTTTATTTATAAATGACTCTTGCCTATAATCCTAGCACTCATGAAACTTAGAATGGAAGGTTTCCATAAATTAAAGGTCAGCCTGGGCTACATAGTGAGTCTTAAGACATCCTGGACTATAGATAGAGATTCTGTCTCAAAATAGCATAGATCAACAATATGAAAATGGCTGAGGGGGTAAGCCAGTTTGTTCTGCAAGCATGAGAACCTGAATTAAAACTCCTAGAAGCCTCATGAAAGCCACAAGAATGTCCTTTCATGCTGATTACCTCAGCCTTCTGGAAAGAAGAAAGATGAGCCCCTGAGCTTGCTGACCTATCAATCTGGCTGAAAAGACAAGCTTCATTTTCACTGAGCTATCCTGTCTCAAAAGGGAGGTGGTGATGGAGGAAGACAGATGGTATCTTTCTATGGCTGTTCATTTTTAATATGGTCACAGTTTATATGACTCATTGTTCTAAATTATTATTTTAAGGTGTGTTACTTATGTTTATGTTATGTGGTACTTTGCCTTTCTAAAACACCTGATGGTCTAATAAAGAGCTGAACAGCCAATAGAAAGGCAGAAGAAAAAAATAGGTGGGGCTGGCAGGCAGAGAGTATAAATAAAAGGAGAAATCTGGAGGAATAAGAAAGAAAAAGCAAGAAAAAAGATCTAGGAGCAAGAGGAGAGGAAGATGCTAGGGGCCAGCCGCCCATCCACCTTGCCAGCCATAGAGTAAGAGACAAAGTAAGATTTGTAGTAAGGGGAAAGTAAAAGCCAAAAGGCAACAAGTAAACAGAATAATTTAAAGTCTAAAAAGGCAGGCAAGAAACAAGCCAAGGTAAATCCATACATTTATAATCAAGAATAAGCCTACATGGGTGATTTATTTTGGAGCTAGGTGGTAGGATCCTCAAAAGAGTGTAAAGCAACAACAGCCAGTAACATTTTGGTGGTCCAATGTGGGGCTAAAGTAAAAGAACAAAACAACAACCTATCTTCTATATCTAATCATCTGAAGCTGGATACTATGTTTTAACTAGCTTGTACATATTAACACTTCAGCAATAATCAGCATTCAGGCTACCATCCACTAGATACACAATAGCAGAAACACTTAAATCAACCTCTAGCATTGGGTAAATATACTGCATGCATAAGAGTCCACTCATAATCTGGTTCCTTTTCAGAGTCTATGTATTTCTTCCTCACCTAGAATTTCCTTCTGTTTAAATAGAAACAAATCTGCTAAACTAGTGGCAGCTGGCTGAAGGAGAAAAAAATGTATAAGGAGACAATAATTAAACTGGCCAATACCATTCAAATAGCAGTGAATGAGTTATTAGCCTTAACAGGTCTCTTTCTATTCCAGCCCGGCTTCCCTAGTCATAGTCAACTTTTTTTCATCTCTAAAAATTTTAATATACACAAACAGAGTATGGTCATTTTTGTGCCTGAACATTTTCTCCTCTCTGAAAAAACTCCGCAATTCCTGTGTTCACCTTGGCATATTCTACTCACATGCCTCATATTTGTTGACTCTCATGATCCATGCCTTAACTGATGTCTTTCAACAATCATTTTCTCAGCAGCATCACAGGCTAAGTTATTCCATCTCTGTTTCTGACACTTTCATCTATTGTCTAGTACTTTCTGAATGCTTAAAAATACGTAACTACAGCAGAGACAGATGAGCCTTTCATCGACCTCATTTCATTTCCTCCTGGGACCTTACAGACACTCTGTATTTTCAGCCTTCTTTGCAAGATTTTCAACATATAACTAAGGAGTATCCTGTCAAATGTGAGTGGAAATTATATGTGGCATCTTTGCCTACCACATTAAACACTTCCCATGTACAATCTTATATACTCTCCTTCTTCATTGTCTACATTGGGATAAACAATCATATCCACCTGGCAGGGAAGAAATCAAAGATGATAGTCATTAGAGGTATGCACCTTATAAAGGGAAGACTTCCCTGCTTATTACCTGCTTCAGAGTCTTATGTGAGTGTTCAACAATGAGTGCAATTTACCCACCAGTATTTCAAAATTTTTGTGTTTCACTGTTGATGTTACTCAAACTAATACAGATATTGGTATCAGAAATGATGTCATCTAGCCATATAACAGTCAAAAGCAAAATAACTGACTCTGGAGATGGAAACTAGATGGTTATGGTCCTACGTGACACATGTCCACTGAGTCTACAAGTCTAGGGAGAAAGGCTGCAAAAAGTGAAAACAGGCATTACTTTTATAATATGCTTTATTCAAACCATGACAATAAAGAGATTAAAGAAAAATTAGGTGGTTTGAAAAGAAAAACTAAAGAGAAATGTGTAATTCACCAAGGGAAGTCCTTAAAGAACTGGAAAACCAGAAAATCCAGCTCAAGAAAATAATAGACTGAAGATGATGTTGAAGTACAATAATTTATAACTATAGCTTAGTTAATCAGCTCTGAATAACCAAAATGAAAACATTCCCTTTCTATGTAAGCCTATAGGTGTTCCAGATGCACTAAAAATAGTCCCATAAAACTGACAAAAGAAGCAAGATATATTTAATTCCTCCTACAAATACCACTAGGAACATCCACTGATCCAATTAATATGAGCTTGTTAAGTTGGTTGCATTTCTAAGGCTTCTAGGAAGGTTAAAAGGCCCAAGTAAGTGAATAATGATAAGGCAAGTATTACATAGAAAGTAACTGGCTCAGAACAGGCAACTCTGGACGGATAGGATCAGCAAAATAACAGCCTTGAAATAGCCTTGATGGGCAAGTTAGCTGCTCTAAAGCCTACATTCCTAAAAAAAAAAAAATATTTTCTGTAGCAAGCAACTAAATTCATGGTTGCCTTTAGTGCTACTTAAATTGAAGTGGCCTATATGTCTAATCTCATCATTGGTTAATAAATTTCATTTAAAGGCACAGAAAAGTATGTCCAAGTAATATTGAACATAGCCTGTTGATTTCAGTTAATGGTTTTCTCTTTAAGTCATTTTCCAGCCTATTCTAAAGAAAGATTTGGGTTTGTTTGGGTTTGGTTTTTGAAAGGAACAAAATGTTATCATCAAAATAGACCCCAGTTTCTAGTAGAAACTCCCTAGACTCAGTTACTGAGATAGTTAGACCCTATCCACTTTATGGACGGTAACTAGAATAGTTTTCATGCACAAATTCAGTACTCTTTTGTAGGAGCTAATTGTTCTCTTTCTAAATGAGAATACTCTTAGAGTTGTCTATTTCATATATGTTAATTATAATTCCCTAGTAGTAGGTTAGCACTATAAGGTTAGGTTTAAATTAAGACGATCATCAAGCAGATCTACACAGTAAGTTAGCATGAGTTGAAGATTCAGCAAGTCTTCTTGAAAGTCAAGAGTTAAGTTGAGGTGATATCATAATGTGTTTGTGTAGGCATCACAATGTGCTACATACTTGATGGCTTCATTGAGAGGAATTTGCCTTCTCACAGATTTGAAAGAAAGAAATCTATGATCAAGGTATCATTACATTTGGGTTCTAAAAAGAAAAATCTCTTCTGTTCTTTTTACCACTGAGGAAAAGAAATCTAAAACCTTTTCCAGTAAGAACACTAATCCTTTATGAAGATACTCCCTCAAGAATTCATCTAAATCTAATTAGACCCTAGAAGTCCTATGTCCAAGTGTCATCAGACAGAAGTTAGAGCATCAGTACATGTAATCTAGTACACTATTTGCAAGCAGTTGTTTAGTAGTTGAAACCAATTAACCAAGATACTCTCTGATGAGGCTGGAGAGATGGCTCAAAGGTTAAGAGCACTGACTGCTCTTCCAGAGGTCCTGAGTTTGACTCCTAGCAACCATATGATGGTTCACAACCACTTATGATAAAATCTGGTGCCCTCTTTTGTATACTGCATACATAATAAATAAATAGATCTTTTTCAAAAAGATGCTCTCTGATTTATTACAATTGGTACTAATAAGAGGTTTTGTTTATGTATCTTTCAAAAATGTATAAGTTGGTTAAAGGATAAGTGGAAATATATTTTTACATTCATATATATGTGTGTGTGTGTGAAAAGGGAACAGATAGGTAAAGATGGATAGATAAAAGACAGACAGACAGATAGATAGATAATAGATATACTAAGTATATCCCAAGAAGTTGACAGTGGTACTTAGAACAAGCACTAAGTATGATAGATTTAAGGGTAGTAGGAAGCTATGGTTTGTCAGAAAATCTAGAAATTTAATATATGTATTATATATGAAACAACTAGAGAAAATAAACAAGAACATGAAGACTAAAGCAGGTTCTTCCATGTCTCTGATCAGCTGGATCATGCTCTGTAGATCTTAACCATGATCTGTCTATTTCATGAAGTTGTCATTTTTATCAAAATACCAAAGACTTGTCTCTCTTCAGTTGATTATCTTCTGTAAGAAATTCTCAAGTTATCTATATGAGACCTATACTATGTATTTTTCTATTGCTGTGATAAAATGCCATGACCAAAAGGAACTTACAAAAGAGTTTGTTTTGGTTTATAGTTCCAAAGGAATAGAGTCCATCATGGCAGGGAAAGCATGGCATGATGTCATCCATCAGGCCAGGGAAAGCATGGCATGACATCAAAAACTGCAAACCAGTTGATTGTTTTTGTTCACACACAAGAAGCATGAAGAAAACTGGAAACAGGACAAGGCTGTGTCGTCTCAAAGATAATCTCACTGATGAACCTCACTATCAAGGTTTCACCCCAAATAGCACTACCAACTGAGGACCAAGTAACTAATGAGCCTATGGGAGATATTTCTCATTCAAACTACCACAGGGCCTTGCTGCAGGAAGTCCCTTAGCTGGTAGTTCACCAATGTATTAACTCACTACTAATGAGGTTAGTTCCCTCATGACCAAATCATTTATCACCAGCACCACAAGCTGGGGACCAAGTCTATAACACATAAATTTTTGGGACTATTCACATCCAGGGAATAACAAACAATACCACTAAGGTCAATGAAAATGCCTTAAAACACAGAAATTCAAAAGGACTCTGAAAACACATGCATTTTTTTATTTTAGAATTTTATGTATTTTTCCTGGCTCTTAATGACTGAGGGTGTTGCAGCCTACAGAGTGTTTCAGTAAGACTTTGAAATTCTTAAAGGTGAGTTTTCACATAGAGCCTTCTCATCTTTGGAGTGATATCAAACAAAAATCAAGACTTCTTTTTCCTAAACCATCACACATTAATTTTTTCACTGGCCAACCTCTGATCAATACTGAGGAGGAACAAACAATGGCCATGACATCTCTCAAATTTATGATCGGCATTAGCTACATAAAGTGTATTTGGGGATTTTTAGAGCTTGGTTTGCTGGATACAGCATAATAATGGCTGTGATGAAAAGCTGTGTCAAGTGGCTTTATTAATTTTTCACAGCATTACTTTTCAGCAATGTCCTGGAGCAAACACCTAACTAATCTTTGTGGTCTCAACACTGTTTAACAAAGAATAAGAAAGCAGGCTTGACCTCAGTAATGCCCTGGACAAGAAGTTTCATGCTTTCTGTTCTGAAGAGCAAGGAAATGGAAGGCAAACTGTGTCTGGTAAAGAACTTTTGGAGCACGTGCAAATGAATAGGTCAGGCACCTACTAAGTTTCTAACATAATAATTTTTTTTGCCGAAGAAGGTGGGTCTGGATTTCAAAGTTCTCTGTTTTCTTGCCATACAATATTACCTGGATATAGTAAAATTGCATCAGTAATTAGTGACTGAGTGAGCTGTGCAGCTGATGAAAAGAACATAGTCACTTCCCATTGCTTCTGCGACTATGATGATAATAAACAAGGAAGAATGTCTTGTTTAATGAAATCAACAACTTTGGAGAATATAGGATGAGGGAAATTCTCCTACATACTAGAATCAAAATTCAGTAAATAAATATCTTTTAACAGACCAGAGAGTCTTCAGCACACCTAATGCCAGAAGTCAATGGAAGCTGTGGACCAGAAGCAACCATTCCTCTCCCTAGTCCACTTTGATCACAGAAGCATATAGTCGACCATTGCGTGTGGCACATGTATGTCAGCTGTAATGTATTTTGGAAGGAATAGCCCTGTCACAGGTTCTTTTTATCAGATAGCATGAATTTATATCCCACTCTGAAAATGAGGATGCTCCACTTCCAAGAGATGGGGAACATGGAACTACATGCTGTCTCTGTGTGTACACTTTGGAGAGGTGTAGGAAATCAACTCTAGCCCTCTTTTTAAAAGATAAGAAATGCAGCTTGGTTTTCCTGCTATTCTTGCTATCCATACAAAATTCAACATGAGTATGCTCACTAAAATGGGTGTGTATCTTTTAGCATATGCTAAATAAGAAATTTTTATAAACATTAATTGGCTGTGTTATTTTTACTTTTATATACTTGGAAACATTATAAGAACATGTAGGCTAAGGGTTCTGTTGGTAAGACTGCCCCTACTTCAAATCCCATTCACAAGTCTCAGAACTGACCTACATTTCTGACCCACTTGTTGTGAATCAGGAGTACCAGAACCAGTTCTGGAGTTCAATTATTTGTCTAGAAGTGTTCACAGAACTCAGGGGTACTCTATTTTTTTCTATCTACATATTATAAAAGACATTGTAAAAATAGTTAGATAAAATAATACACAGAGGGCTGAGGAGATGTCTCAGAGAGTAAACTGCTTGCCATACAAACATGAGGAACTCAGTTTATATTTCCAGCATACATATAAAAGCTTGTATGATGGTATACATCTATAATGCCAGTGTTGGAAACAAAGAGCTAGGGGTGAAGACAAGCAGATATTAGGGCACACTTGTCACCCAGTTTACCCCAAAAAACAAACTGCAGGTTCAGTAAAGTACCCTGTAACATAAAGTAAGACGAACCCTGAACACCTGGTTCACACACACAAACACAGACACACACACACACACACATACACACACACATGATATATAGTGGTTCTGAGATTCCATTCTCTTTGGGCACACCTCCCCCAGGCTTCTCTATGCGTTCAGCATTTGGTAAGCTACCAGAACCCTGTCCTTCTGGGGATATGGCTCTCTCACATAGGCTTGGGTCCTAGCTTGGACTTTTATTGCTATGAGGAAACATCATGACCTTGGCAAATTTTATAGAGAACATATTTAATAGTGGTACAGTTTCAGAGATTCAGTCCATTGTCATCATGGCAATGTGCAGGCAGAGGTGGTGCTAGATCTAAGAGTGATGCATCTCACAAGCAACAGGAAGTCAACTGACAACCACACTGAGGGAAGCTTGAGCAAAAGAGACCTAAAGTCCACCCCCAAAAAGACACACCTCCCCCAACAAGGAATGACATACCTCCTAATAGTGCCACTCCCTTTGTGCATCATTTTCTTTCAAACCACCTAAGAGGCTATATTCTTTCAATCCACCACAGCTTGACTGATTTAATCATGCCTATCAGCTCAATTCTCAACCCCTTTATTATCCCTAGAGATCAAGAAGTGTGGGAATGAAAATCTCAACTTCCTAACCATGTTGTTGGGTCTCCTGGCAACCATAATCTATGAGACTATTCAGGAGCATGCCAAGACCTGCCTCATTAGAACAAAAGATGTTTCTGTCATCGAAGAATTCCAGTGAATTTGGAAGCTCTGTGCCAAAAGCTCCTGTCATTCAGGAAATAATAAAGCCTCTTCCCTGTGTAGAGAGTCAGGACTGGAAACCAAACTTGCAGCAAAGGAATCTCCCAGCACCCATCTACAAGAATGGGAAAAGCTTTGAGTCTGGAAAGCCTAGATAAGATACAAATTTCTTATTTTGTGATATTATATAATGCAAAATTAAGTCAATGAATAGGGTCCTATCTCTTTGTTGAATATTAAAACTAAAGAAAATTTAAGTTTTAAATGAGATTTAGCTGGAGATATTGCTCTGTGGTGAAGAGTATGTTTTGCTCTTACAGAAGACTCAAGTATGTTTCCCAGCAACCATGTCAGGCAGTTCACTATCATCTATAACTCCAGCACCTAGAGATATCACACTCTCTTCTGGCCTCTAAGGACATGCATTCATGTATACTTATCTACACATCCCCATACATGTACTCATAAATAAAACATTGGGATTTTTATTAGGTACTTGTTCCATAGTGTATTTGTTACTAGAAGATTAGTATGAAGCAACTATTGATAGATATACATGGACGTGAATAATAAGAGTAGAGCATGGTAGAGACCAATCAGCTTTCACATATACATTTCTTTTTCCTTATGAATCAATTCTCTCTGCCTCAATGAAGCAAGCTGTGACATATTTTCTCCAAAAGAACTTGGACGGAACTGATGGGTCACAGTGCCACTGTTCACTTCCTATGAATGATCCTCCACATTCTTCTATACCTCAAATTAAAAAACACAATTATCTTGGGGAACATTTGCTGACAGAAATAGAATTATAAGATATAAAGAAGATTGGTTTCAGCAAGAATCACTACTTGGAAGGCCAGAAATCTAAACAGGATGGTTTTATAAGCTATAAGTAAGCATTTCTTTCCTTAAGTCATGGAGAATTTAAAGAATATTTGCTACAGAAACTACCACTGTCCAAATAATTTCTGGTTGTGGTATTTTCAGATACACAGACCTATAGATTGGAAAGCTTGGCTTCTGTGATGAGTTTTCTAAATAATGAGACACTATCACACTATTGTTTTACTTACCTCCCCCTTTCAAGTAGGTTATTGGAGCCTAATAAAAACTAACTATAGTTGAGATTTCTTTGTGTATTTATGGTAGTTTGAATGCAACCATCCTCCATAAGTTCCTGAGGAGTGGCACTATTGAGAAGTTGGGCTTTGTTGGAGTAGGTATAGCTACTGTGGAACATTCTTCTGGTACACTGTGAATATGTATTAGTCTTATTGATTAATAACAGCTGACTGGTTAATACCTAGGCATAAAAGGTTAGGCAGAACTGGCATACAAAGGAGAACATGAGATAGAAAAGGGCAGAGTTGCCAGCAAGACATGGAGAAAAGTAAGATTCACATGCCATGCAAAAAAGAAAAAAAAAGGTACCACTACCACTACATGATAGAGTGTAGACAGTTAACTTAGTAACAAAGTCTAAGCTATTGACCAATTTATAATTAGTAAGAAGTCTCTATGTGGTTATTTGGAAGCTAGCTGGCAGTCCTGACAAAAGACTCTGCCTACATATGGTTTTGTTGGAGGAAGTGTGTCACTGTATGTCTCATATATGCTCAAGCCATGCCCAATGTAACAGTTTACTTCCTGTTGACTTTGTGTAAAGTTGTAGGACTCTCAACCTCTTCTCTAGCAGCTTGTCTGCCTACACATCACTGTGTTGCAAAATAATGATAATGGACTAAACCTCTAAAAATGTAGGCCATCCCAATTAAATGGTCATGGTGTCTCTTCTCAGCAATATGAACCCTAATGAAGACAGTATTCTACTGAGTTTTAAATATATGTATATATATATATATATAAAATCATTCAATGATATCTGTTAATTCTGTTTAATTTCTCAAAGTGTATACATCCAAACACATGTATTATCTAGCAGATAGATACTTCTCATACTTCTTTCCAGTAATGGCAGTACTTCACTGGAGTTCTACTTTGGGGTAAAGTACAAATTCTATTGTGATCAAAAAGAAAGAAAATCTTATCAAGATCATAAGGCTGCTTCAATGGCATGTCAGTACTAAACATCAGAATCCACAGAGCAGTTGAGAAAAATCACAGTCCTAGAAATTCTATACAAAGGAGAACATTTTGTGCCTCCCCAACATGAATATGTTGGGAATTTCCATTTTTTTACCCACAGGAAGTTCCTTAGACAAGATGAGGCAAAAATCACTAGTCACCTAAGAATGCTTTAGATAGCCTGAGTCCTTTGCCTCTTACCATATCTGCCATTACTTCATAAACAACAAGTTGGTGACATATTTAAAAGTATCAGGCAGAATCCTTTTCCAATTGGTTCGAAACCAGTTCTAATGATAAGAAAATCCAGCAAACCCAAGTGACTAGTGAACAATTTCTATAAATTGTGGTCTCTCTTGAGCTGTGCACAATGTTTTTCTATTTTTTGCAGCATGTGAGCAGCCAAACATGCAAGCTGTCTCCATCACACTATTGCAGCTCACTTCTCCCTTGTCTGTCAGACAAGGAATCTATGCTATCACTCCTCTGCCAAAGCTCTGGAAGAGAGAGCCAAGGAGTATCAGTGATTTTCTGTAGCTTTAAATTTACCACATTACCCAAGAATAATTAGCAATGGTCTGAAAGGAATTGGATTTTTTTAAAGTAACAATTCACACTTTAGCATTTATGCAAATTTGAATAATTTAAATGTATGAGATGATTAAGAAAGAATCTTTTCTTTAATTCCCCAAGAGTGTGCGTGTCCTTTTCTCTTTATGCAAATTTCTAGGATAGTCTGTTCTTTGATTCTTTTCTTAGATCACCACACTGTTTAAAAATAAAACATTGTAAATATATACAATGGAGTCAGAATCTTGCCTGTGGCTTCATATGAGACTATGTAAACCTCTAACAAGAACAGTATTCAAACTGGTTTTGAATTGTCATGCTCACATAGAGAACAGTGCTACAAAAAAATTATAAACGCAAATATCTATGGAAACTCTTCAACACAATTTGTCAGGTCTAATAAATGTAGTGCCTGCATGTAAACTCTTAAATGCCTTAATGCTTTGTGCCCTTGAATCAATTAACATTTAATTTGACTTTTTAACAACCCCACTTATCACTAGTTTTTTTCATGCCCGTGAAGCTAACAAATGTTAGCTTTTCAAAGCTGACAGTTTATGATTACTTATAACCAACACGATTTCAGGGTTCTGCAGTGAGAGATTAATGGACCACGGGAATGATACAGCCACAGGACTTGCTATAAAAAAAGGGATGAACTACCATGATAGTTAATGCCTCTTTTGAATAAATGCATTTGAAAGTCAGCTAAACAGATGTCAGAAAAGAAAGCTTCATCTTCATTACATTAATAGTGCTTTTAATTATACTTCAGAAGTGATGTAAGGACTTTGTTTATAAAATAATAAAATAAATAAGTAAGAATTTTCTTAAATACCATATTTGATACTGGAAGAAAAATTTTAAAAAAATAATAATGTGTCAAGGAAAAAACTGGTTAAAGAGCATAAAGAGGCAAAAACCTTATTCTCTTATGCTTTTTATTCATATGTGGTTGTCTATGTATATATCTGTCTCTATGTGTGCTTATTTGGGTGACCAGGCAGGAGACAAGAAGGCATCAGAGTCTCTGGAGCTAGAATTATGAGCCTCCTAGTATAGTTGCTTGGAACCACACTCTGGTTTTTACCCTAATCAGCAAGTGGTCTTAACCACTAAGCCATCATCTCTTATGCCTTAAAGAGTTTTAAATTTCAATTAGTAAAATTAATACCCACTAATTAATTATAGGATAAAACACTTGATATTTACATACACATAAACAGATGCACATACACACACATCTATATTGTTCTTATGAAACACACAAGTATTTACTATACTGCAAAAACACTAGTGTAATAAGTTAATAAATAGCTAAAGCGAGTCATCCAGTTGTCTTTTCCAGGAAAATTTTCATGGACCCTCTATCTAGTTCTCTTTCAAAATTTATCTAAGCAAATTTCAAAAAATATTATATATCAGTTGCATAAGTATGCATATCTAACACTAATTATCATTTCTTTCCAATTAGGCCTTTAGTCTAAGCTACACATCTTCCATTCTCCTCAATATTGTATTGTAAACCAAGGGCATTGGTGGGACAGCTTTCAAACTTAGAAGCATGGAATAGCCTAAGAGTATTCCAACTCTCTTTTCTGGTTATGCTTAACTAGATCTTTGTTCCAGGGCTGACTGTAGATATGTGACAGTTGATGATTTTGCCTGTGTAGATAACTCTTCTAAAGTCTCAACACCACACTCCACCCTGTTCAGTCACATGGTTCTCTGAAGAAATAAACTGAAGCTCTTTACTGGAAGTCCAAGATGTACTGTTTTGAATCCATTCAGTAAAATATTTCTTTTAAAGCAATTCTTTTAAATCTGTATGTCTGCCCATGACAATCAGAAAATGCAGAGATTTTATAACTAAGCCTGTGCCTAACTTCACTCATGATATTCCAATTATATTCGTGTACTTTTATTAAAAGTGGCAAAAGCTGGGGCTCTTAAATGACTCAGCATTGAAGAGCCCTGACTCCTCTTCCAGAGAACCCAGGTTTGATTTCTAGCACCCACATAGTGGCTCATAAGCACCTGTTGATTGAGTCTCAAGAGATCTAATGCCTTCCTCTGGTACACAGACATACATACATACAGGCAAAACTCTCATACATATAAAATAAAAATAAAGAAAAAGTGTTTTAAAATGGCTGAAGTAAATTTTAGAAAGTACAAAAAAACAAATCAAGGTAAAAAGAAAAGAGACATGAGCCCAACAAATAGCCAACAAAAATATTCTAGGAATAAATTAGAATTGTTAGCAAATATTAAAGTATAAATAAATTATCTTCTACTACAAAAGCACAGTCACATTAGATTCTAAACTTATAATATAGCTACAGCTTCATGGCAAGAAACAGCATTTAAATCAAAAGACAAAGACAAGCCATATTCTGCTTTAATTCTAGCACTCAGAAGGCAGAGCCCAGCCTGGTTTGCAGAGCTAATTCCAGGACATCCAAAGCTACACAGAGAAATTCAGTCTAAATAGAAAAAAAAAAGCAATGACAAGTGTAAAGTAAGAAATTTTAAAAATATCTATATGTACATGTGTGTGTTTGTGCATGTGTTTACATAGGTGATTGTATATAAGTGGAGAGGCAGATCTTCCAACAAAGAAAACACCACTATGTCTAAAGGCATTAATATTAAGGAAACAAAAACATTTGGAAACAATTGCATGTTTTTGTATACCAAAAATCCTCTAACATTAATAGAGAACAAAAATTCTGGAACTGTCAGGAGATATTTTAAGTCAGCTTCCATGGAGATAACTTAATACTAACTCAACAAACTCGCCAGCATTAAAATAAGCAACTGAAAACCATGGTTGCAGATGAACGACATTTTGTCCATCAGACAAAAACTGTCTGCACATGTTTTTGCAGAGGAATAAAATGCTCAAAGATTATTCACAAACATCTAAAACTTCTAAAAGTCATAAAATAGAAAACTATAATTTCTTACTAGTGAAAGATAACCCAAAATAAATGTGCATTCATATATTTTAAAGCTCTTTTCTTCAGCCATCTGCCATTTATATTTTTAAGTTACAGGAAATGCTTAGGGTTGGGGGTGGGTATATGTAGTTTAAGAGTTAGAAAACAGGTTGAATCCCAAGTCTAAGCCTCTGAACAGTGAGGTCTTTTAAAGATAAAGAATAATTTTTAGCATATTCTACAATTCACTAAGACATACCATTCAATGGCCAGTGGGAAATTTGCTACAATGTTTGAGGAGTGCCAACTCAGGGCCAATAGGCCCACCTTGTACATGTTTCTATGTTTCAGGACAGCAACAAAATAGGTTTACAGAATCACAGAAGGGGAGACTCACCCAGCAGTTGTTAAGCCTAAAAAACAAACAAACTAACAAAATAAAAAAACAAATGAACAACAACAAAAAAAACCACACTGTTATTTATTTTATATAGGAGAGGAGGGATGGGATGGTTATATGATATTTTGTTTGTATTTCTGGCAAATAAAGCATGCCTGGAGATCAGAGGGAGGAGCTAGCCACTAGATAACCATATAAGTCAGTAGGTGGTGGCTCATCCCTTTAATCCTAGCACAATTTGGAGGTGAACACAGGAATCTAAGGTGGGCGGAATCAGGATCTCTTTTGGCCTGAGGATTCTGAAAGGTAAGAAGTAACTATGAATGCTCCTCTGCTTCTCTGAACTTTCAGTTTTGCCCCAATATTTGACTCCTGGTTTTTATTGATAAGACTTAATAGATTCATGCTTCATGAGACTATTTTGTTCCCTCATTAACTGGGAATGTCCTATGCTGCTGTGGGACTATGTCCTGGTACATTGTAAATATTTGTCCCTTCTACTGGTTTAATAGAAAGCTGATTGGCCAGAAGGTAGACAGGAAGTGTGGGTGTGGCAACTAGACTAAAAATAACTCAAGGAAGAGTTGGAGAGAGACACCAGCAAACTCAGAGGAAACAAGACAAGGATGCTACTCTGAGAAAAGGTATTAAGCCACTTGGCTAATCATGGATTAGTTTAAGAGTCAGCAAATTATCATGAAATTAATGTAAGCTTTTGTGTGATTATTTGGGGCTAAACTGCAGTGGGGCTGTGGGGCTGAACCTTGGGGCTAGGCAGGAAAGTTTGGGCCAGGAACTTCTTACTACACTCTTCTATTCTTGTGGTCTTCACTCATGTCCCAATATTAGGGTAAATAAATGCACTTCTCCTTTGTTGGTCTTTGGGATTTTGTTTGTTTGTTTAGGAGGAGAAGGCTGTTGTTTACTTTTAGCTGAGCAAGCTTGCCAATGAAGAAAACTGCAAAGGCAAACAACAGCCTGCTAATAGATGACTAAAAGGAAAGGATAGAGACATTGGTGACTAGGACCTGAGAACCACTGGGTTCTTGACAATGGCAGAGAACATAGAAATGGCAGGTCCTTGGAGCCACAGGTAGAGAAGGAACTTTCAGAGCCCAGGCAGACTAGCAGCACCAGTCAATGGTGACACTGCAGCCAGTGACAGTGGTGACCTTGACACCAGCTGCTGTTAAGGGCTGAGGAACTGCAACTTCCTAGGCTTATACTAAGCCTCAAGAACCAGTAGGGCCAATGTCTGCAGGGGTAAAGAGCAGAAGAGCCATACCACTAAAAACACAACCTGATACTGCTCCTTCCTGTTGTCACCATTTGCTGTTGTCACAGGCAAAACAAACAAACAAAAAGACTCTCATTTCTACTGGAGCAGAGTAAAAGGACCCCAGTCAGTTTCCTAGAAACAGATAAGTACATTAAAGACTTTGACTAAATTATTGCATCTAACAAGAATTTAACTTAAATCTTAAAATGTAAGTTTTAATTTGTTTATATCTTAAAATGATTTATCAAGGCATAACTTGTATCACCAACACCCATCCCTGACTTTATCTATGCAGTCATTATTGGTATGGGTGCTTAGACATCACTGTCTTTTATCTCTTATTAATGGTGTGCCGTTGTTATGTTGGTATTTGGTTTTCTTTGAGAATTGTGAAGAGCATGACAATGAGCACCACCAACCTTTTTGTTTGTTTGTTTGTTTGTTTGTTTAGGCATTAAGAACAACAACAACAAAAAGTTCTGGAATGCTATTCTTGTTTAGTCAGACTTCTGTGGATTTATATGTTTTCAGACATTAATTCTTAAGAAGAAAATGCAAGCTGTAAGAAGACTACAAACTTAAACATATATATCAGCTAAATACATTTTCTTTAACACATGAATTCAAATCCCTGGAGATCAAGAGCTCCTCTGATATATCCTTTTATCTATATTACCTGGCATAATTTTTAATGTATAAATATATTTACTAAACTAGAACAAATTTTGGCTCAGAAGAACTAGCAGTTATAGGATTGCACAATCCACAGATCCAAGGCCCAGGGAGCTATATTGGACAGGTTTCTGAAGGTGAACAAATGTCTTGAATCCTTTATTCTTTTCTAGGCTCCAAGACACTGAAGAGCATCATACTCATTTTCATGTGTTATTGATGTGGTAAGGGTTAATTCTACATGTATCAGTCATATCGGCCAATTCCTGCTTGCAAGGAATACATCAAGGGAAAGATGTAGAATCAAATTCTGACCAATGGCATGAAGAAGATAATGCTGGTGATTCTGAGAAACATTTCCCTTCCTTATAAGAGAAAGAATGGAGGACAAAGCCCATTTATAGCAGCCTCTCTTACTGAAAGTGAAGTGTTAATGTGCAGAGTAATGTACACATGGTCAGCAGCCACATGGCTGGACCATAGCAGGACAGGTCATACTGACTTAGCTGCCCAAACAATGGAGCAATAATATAGCCTAATTGCAGACTTCCTGTTGGGGTAACCAGAGTGTCCTTGTGGTTTTAATCATTGCTAGTTACCAACATAATGCAAATAAAATATTACAAGCTGCAGCAAAAACCTGTGTTGCTTACCAACAACTGTTTCTTCATTGTCTTGTTGGCAGAAATGGAACAAATTCACCACAGGCTAAAACATGCCAAATATTTGTTTTTCCATCTTTAGTCACTCATAAACTAATATGAATGACATCCTAATGTCCGCTTTTTCTCCTTAAGGAATTTATGAAAATATTTCTTGAGAGTGGTTTCTTCTTTCTAGAGCAAGATACACAAAGGGGAGCACATATCTCATTCTTACATTTTATCAGGCTAGTGGTAGTTCAGAGCTATGGCAGCCAATTTGAGAGCATGACTAGAGACCAGGTTCTGTCTGTGGAGCATGTCTCCACACGCTCCGTAGCAGACAGAGATAAACTTTTGCTGTCCGGTTCCCCCAGCTGCTGCTAAGACAAGGGAACTTGCGAAGCCACTTCACCTCCAGCTGCTTCAAAAATCTAACAGATCCACCAAGAGTCTGGATACCTTTGAGAAAAAGAACTGACATCAGATTCCTATTTCTTCCTCTGTATTTATACCATGTGAAAAAAAAAAGGACCTTAAGTGAACCATTCCTTTTTTTATTTATTTTGAAAGTAACTTAAGATTTTAATTTAAAAGTATGTCAAGTTTTCTGTGAAATACAGTAAGGTAGTAAAGTTTGATTACAATGGGGAAAATTACTTACTTTAGAAAGTCGTGCTTATTTGTCATTACAACAGATAGTGAATGAACTATGTACTATTTCTTTTCCTATTTTTGAAATTATAATAAAATTACATTTCTTCCTTTCTTTTCTCCTCTCCAAGCACTTCTTTCTTTGTGTCCTACCGATTAGAATGCTCTCCTACCTAAATCAGTGGTTTTCTAAATGTAGTTTTAAACCTTATAATTCTTTTTTAAAATTATGAATAAAGTCATATTTTTTATCTGTGTATATCCTTGTTCAAGCTCCCTTCTACCTCCCACCCCTCTCAGTCACTCTCTCTTCTCCCCATCTCTTAATCTCCTCCCCAGCAAGAGCAGAAGGTCCCAAGGTCCCAAGGTGGCTTAGTTCAGCATCCACTCCAGGAAGATCTGCTTTCCTCACCCCAACATCAAGACTGAGTCAGGTGTCCCTCTGGAGGGAGTGGGATCCAAGGTGTCATTCCAAGGTCTTTCAGATCCCAAGCTGTTCAGTATTTGTGGTTTGCAGCTTGGACATGCTTTGCTTTTTGCTTTTTTGTTTAGAGTCCACTAATGAGTGAGTATATCCCCTGCTTATCTTTCTGGGTTTGTGAGACCTTGATCAGGAGGATATTCTTCAAATCCATCCATTTGCCTGCAAATTTTAGGATATTATCTTTTCTTACTGCTGAGTAGTACTCCATTGTGTAGATGTACCACAGTTTGATAATCCATTCTTCACTTGAGGGGGCATCTAGGTTGTTTCCAGATGCTTGCTATTATGAATAATGCTGCTGTGAACATAGTTGAGCTAATGCCTTTGGAGTGCAAATGCGCATCTTTAGGATATATGCCCAATAGTGGTTTTGCTGGATCCTTGGGGAGATTGATTCCCAGTTTTCTAAGGAACTGTCATACTGCATTCCAGAGTGGCTGAACCAGCTTACACTTCCACCAACAATGGAGGAGTGTTCCCCTTGCTCTGCAACCTCTCCAGCATAGGCTGGCATCCTTTAGTTGAATATTATGTTAAAATAGAATAAATAATTAAATTGAAGTAGTAGGGAATTGTAAGAATTTGGCAAGAAAATAAAGAAGCTCTTTTCTGTGTTTGGGCTAGCATCATCTGAGGGTCAGCCAAGTCTTCCCAAGTAGGATATTAGGGCACAGCTATGACTTCCCATGGTGCTTCTCAGTTGCCTTTACCAGCCTCTAATTCTGCCACCTGCTGTTTTACATAGAAGCAACATGCTTTATTATAACTCTGGAAACTAATTAACGTTGAAGATCAGAAGCATTTTCTCAATTTAAGTACTCATTCATTAGTGGACTTAAAACAACAAAAGAAAGAAAGAAAGAACACCCAAGCTGCAAACTATGACCACTGAACAGCTTGGGATCTGAAAATTATATTTAATATAGTTTTCTGCTGTTCATTAGATCTTAACACTATTAACTCCACACAATAGTCACTCTATTTTATTTTATTTTTTAGAAAATAATGTCCTTTTTTCCTATGTAAAATAAAATAAAAATAAAAAAGAAATATCTGATAACATGTTACAAAATAGATAACAAATAACAGGATGAAATCGCTATTATTGTTATGTGCACATTATAATATTAGTTCAGAATTCCTGCCTTCTAGTACTATAAACCTGTTGATTCTGAGAAATTGCACATCTCTTGGACTTGAGCTTTATATTCTGATTAGAAATTGTATTCTCCTACATAGATTCACTTCCTTACTTTACATTATGGGTCTAGGATTGGAAATAAATATCAAACTGGACTGGATATCTGATATTATCATTCTGGTTACATTCAGTAGTCCAAACACTGACATTCTGTGGATTATGCTCCCAAAACTCTAAGCAGACATTGCATATATGATGAAAGCCTAGCTTTCTAGAGAAGATCAAACCAGGAAAAAGAGAAACTGTGTTCAAGGCACTGGTTCATTATCCTTCTCCACTATGTATCTTCCTAGGTATTGCCTTTCTTAGGAGATATAAAACATTATTCTAAGAATCACTACAGTATCCTTTAAGCATGTTAGGAAGTGGTTAACACCCCACTATAAACCTCTACGTAATATTATAGAGGGGCATGCCTTTTATCAGAAGTCCACTTATATCTAGTCAGCAGCTATAATATGGCTGGGACTATGATAAACACAGTAGATATGGAGGGCACACTCTTAGCCTCAAGTTTCTTGTAGTCTTCAGAAATATGTGTCAAAATGATTCCCCAAAAGATAACTAAATACTTGAAGAAGCAGTGAAAAAAGTAGCAACGGGATCCCAGAAGAAGGTTATTTATTCTAGGCTACAACAGGGCACCAGGGCCTAAGGAATGATTCAAGTTGACAATTGAGGAGACCCTAAAATGTATATGAAATTTAGTTAGGGACATTTTAACCAGGGAAGTGGGAGCTAGATCTTAAGACTCCATGACCATTTGAACAAACTAAAACAAACTTCAGTTTGGAAACTTAGACTTTTCATTTCATCACTATATTAAGAGATGGAGCAAGAGAAAGGAGGCAACTTTATGGGAGAAAGAAAATGAGTTATGGACACAATGAGTTTCAAGTGCCTTTGAGACATTCAAAGGAGGTAGTGAGAACATTGATATATGGGCTGGAACTGAATTTTACAAAAGCAGCTTAGCCTGGAAATATATATTAGGGACTTATCAGCACGCAGAACATGATCGGAGTCATGAAAGTGAATGGCATTGTGAGAAGAGAATGGGAAGGCAGGAAGACATCCAAAAATGGACCCTCGGGAGCACACCATATCCAAAAAGCCAATGGAGGAGAATTTCAAGAGGAGAATGGTCAATAATTCATACCCAGAGAAAGAACAAAGTGAAATTAGTACTAAAATATGTCCTTTGAATGTAGCAACAACCTTGACGGCAGCACACCCAGCTTGTAGGATATGATTAGGTAGACTCAAGAATGAATAAAAGATGTGTACATAGAGATGAGACTGTGAATTACTATCACTTTTTTAAAACCTTTAGCTATAAAGCAGAGGAGAAGGATCAGGAAAATCCATTAAAGGAAATAAAAGATGAGTGAATGAAACAGGACATGAAAACTAAAGATAACTAAGATATCAATGAGAGCCGGATGGAGCTCCATCTCACCATTCTGCTCCATCAACCCTCCATCATTTTGCCTCCTACTTTGCCTCCGAGTGCTTCCTCTCCACACCTCTCCTCTGGTACTTGCACTATCTCAGAGAAGAGTCCACCTCTGACCTGAGGTGTGATGTCTAATTGTTCAACAACATTCTTTTCCAAAGACATGAAAGGCTTGTCCAAGACACTTTCCAAATGTCACCTCCTCAGGAAGGCTTTCTATGAAACCTCTACTATACACAGTGACAGTAATTCTGTTCCCAGCACCCATTGGGCCTCTTTCCTTTCAGTCTTTCTCTGCAGCTCTCATTGCATTCTGGTGTAAGTCAGATTGCTTGTTTTTATTGCCTGTCTTCCTTCTCTAGAATATATATTATATTCCCAGCTGAAAGTCAAATTTATTAATTTTCAGTACCTTATTTCAGATGTATAAACAGTGATCGATACCTAGTAAGGTATCAGATGCATGTTGGAGTGGGTGGGTGGATGGATGGATGAATGGATGAGTGGGTGGGTGGGTAGAAGGATAGATGAATTAATGAATAAAAATATGCAGTAGAGAGTAAAAGCAAATTGTAAAGGAAAGAAGTCACAACAGCAGTGGCAGAAGAAAGAGCAGAGATGCCCTGAGCAGTCCTCTGAGCAGACTCCTGCAGCCCGGAGTGAAGGCACTATGGTGGGATACTCAGCACTGGACTTAAGCACCCAGGATGCAGGCTGGCAGGCAGAGAGGGTCTTGAGAGTGGATGCTGAGAAGCAAATGGGAAGCTCTTTAATGTTTAGGAATCCAGGAACTTATTACTCTTAAGATGTTTGATGCTTTCTGTCATAATGCTGGGACACTCTGAAGAAAAGGCAAGAAATGCTATACAGGAGAATGAGCAATGAAGTGACCTCGGATATCCAGAGAACAAATGGCAGCAATGAAGATAAAGAGGGACAGGGATTATGCTGACACAATCACACAGGGTAGATCTGAGGGGAAGCTAGGTGGACTGAAACTTTTCTCTAAGTTATGTTGCACATAAAAGAAGTGCAATGTGGTTTTACGATGCTCTTGTAAGATACACCCAGAGGACTCTCACTTTAGTGCATCTGACTCCAATTGCTGATGCTTGCTGCTAAAGGCTTTTTAGTCTCGCTTTCCTCCTTTTCCTTGAGATCAACCTCTAGGCAAACTCATAGGAAAGCTCAATACTCCTGTCTGTGCCACTGGCGAGAGATTAATCAGCTGTCTTAGTTACTACTCTATTACTGTGAGGAGACACCATGACCAAAGTAGAAAGCTAATAGAAGAAAGCATTTAATTAGGGGTTTACTTACAGTTTTATACTGCTAGTCCATGATCATCATGGAAGGAAGCAGACAGGCATAACATTGAAGAAGTAACTGAGAGATTTCATCCTGATGTGCAAGTAACAAGCAGAGTCAGAGAAACAGAGTCAACAGGAGATAGATAGTGTCTTATGGTTTCTATTGCTATTAAGAGACACCATGACCATGACAACTCTTATAAAGAAAATATTTAATTGGGGGGCAACAACTTGCAGTTCAGAAGTTCAATTTATTATCATCATCGTGGGACATGGAAGGTACACATGGTTGTGGCTACATCTTGATCAGAAAATGACAAGAAGTCAACTGTCTGTCACACTGAGGGAAGCATGAGAAAAAAGAGACCTCAAAGTCCAACCCCACAGTGACACACTTCCTCCAGTTAGGTCACACCTCCTAATAGTGACACTCCTTTTGGGGGCCATTTTCTTTCAAACTACCACAGACAGAAGACAGACTGGGTCTGGAATGGGCTTTTGAAACCTCAAAGCTCACCCCCAGTAACATATCTCCTTCAACAAGGCCATATCTCCTAATCCATCCTCACGCAGTCTACCAGCTAAAGACTAGATATTCAGATATAGGAGTCAATGGACGACCTTCTCATTCAAAGCAGGAGACCACGTAACAGTGCTCATGGCCAGGTATACTCAGCCTGGTCCCTCCTTCTGAGCAAAAGAAACTCCATGCTCCTCTACGTTCCTTGATCTCAACAACCATTCCCAGACTAGCTTGAGAATTCTACTCTCTTCTCCAAAAAGTGGTACACATTATGTAAACTATAAATCTCCTCACTTGATACCACAGCCAGTTTTGTAAGTGAATTCAGACAGATTAACTCCATCTGCCTGGCCTCCAGTCCACCCTGTCTTCCATCTTTAAAACTCAACTTTGGAAGACACAATAGAAGAGCGCCTATTGACCTCATCACAAGAATAGTCCCTCCTTCCCTGGTGCTCTCATGTATGTTTACTCACATCCTGAAGGCTCATCATAGTTTAATATTTATTATAATTGATTACGTAGCTAGCACCCTCGTTAAAATCATTGAGACATTAACAGTAAATCTTATCTCTGTGTTCTTTTAAGTATATATCCAAAATGCCTAATAAATATTTGCTTCATTGATTTTTTTAGAAGATACAAGAACAAAGTGGCATTCCCTCGGGGCATTAGAAGTTTAACTTTTCATCTAAAGGTTTAAACATAGCTCCCGAATGTTCTACACCACCACCACCACTCCACCCCACCCACCCCAAACTCAAATCATGATACACAAAGAACAAAATGTAATATAAAGACCACTTTAAAAAGATCAACACCACTGAGCATCTTCCAAAGCCCTGGTGAGGTTAAACATCAGAAGGCTGGTTTGGAGCTTTCTGAAAGTTCATTCATTTTCTATTGGCACTCTGAGAACTCTCATAAAGTGATTCTTGAATGGGAACACACCCATATGTTTTTAGGCAGTTAGCCTAATTGAGCCTCCTAGGCAGGTTAGAGTCCCCTTGTGGAAACTAAATAGAGTTTTAAACACAGAATTATCTCAAAATCTATGAGGTTCTGATTGACACCCCAGTTTGTTTGACAACTGAAGCAGCTTCCTGCTTCTCCTCACTTAGGGAGAGTACTAATAAGGAAGTGACCTTATTGACTCTGATGTCAATTCCTGGAATTTCTCCATAGTTTATTACTCCATGACATAATAATGCTTCAGATTTTCATCTAGTTCCACTCCACTGTCATATTTGCAAGTGCCAGAAATATTAAATTGTGCCTCCACTGACAAAAGGAAGAGATTTAAAAAAATTTACTCAGATAAATATAACACTGCTCAAGACATTGAAGGTCCTTCCCTTCCTCCCTCTCATTTTTTCTTTCTTGCTCCCTTCTTTCCATCGCTCAGGCTGTCAGCAGATTTTATTTTCTTTACTCTCAGATCACTTCAGTCTAGATCTAAGCAAACATGCAATCACCAGAACAGAACAGTTACTCTGAAGAAAGTATATTGGAAGACATCAAAAAGAAAAAAGCATAATAAATTAATCCAATGTGTTTGCAAATCTTATGAAAACACACTTGGGAATTGGCTCCCAAGTTAAGAGTCAATATTGCTCTTGCACTTGAGTACACACACACACACACACACACACACACAACACACACACACACACACACACACACACACACCGAGAGAAAGAGAGAGAGAGAGACAGAGAGAGAGAGAGTCATAACTGTAAATTAAAAACAATGTGAACTTTAAAGCCTAAGCAAGCAACTTATGGGTGAAATTGTTGATCTGGGTTTATTATTTTCAAGACTCTCATCCCTGGTTTATGGCCTGTTGATTCTGAGCCCAGAGTGAGGCAAGGCATCATGACCAGAGGAACATGTGGCAAAGTTTACCCACCACATAGAAGATAGAAATTAAAGACAGAGAAGGGATGGTGAGAAGTTAAGATCTCTACAACACAAACCAATGTCTTCTGGAAGCTGAATAGGTCCTGCTTCCTAAAATTGCCAGAGTTTCTTCAAATAGCCCCACTGAGGACAAACACTTCATAACATGAGCTTTTGGTGGAGTACTTTATATCCAAACCATATCAGGCATGTGTGAATGGGTATGTGAGAAATTTTCTGGAAACTTTGGAACGGGTCTGAATAAACAAAATTTTAGGTGCCTCCAACAGGCATTTCAGGGACTCCATTAACTATGCTTAATATCACAGAGATGGAGTGTTTTTCCTATGTCCTGACTACTACTCCTGTGTCTTCTGGACTGTTCACCATTGTCATGTCAAGAACCATTGTCTAGATGACTCAATGCTTTTTATGGAATGCTGTTCTAATGAAGGGAATGAGGTTGCAAGAACAGTTGTATTTTCAGTGGAGATTATGGAATCAGGGCACTAACACACATATGGTAAGCAACTATGTTGAGCTGGAATTGTATTATGATTTTATCCATCTGCTTAAACATCTCAGCTTATGCAAAACAGAGAGTTTCTCTAAGAAATACCAGTGAGGACTGTGCTTCTACAGACAGATTCAACTAGCTTTGGACTACTGTACAAGGATTCATAGAAGTTGTAGAAGGCTGCTCTGATGATGTAGAAAAAAATCTAATTGCTTTGTCACCTTAAAATTACAATTAAGCAGAAAACTATAACTACCGTATAAAGAAAGGAATACATTTCTGCCACTGAGATTTTTGATTTTTTTCTTTTAAAGTTATTTTTCTAAAATAATGTTATCTACTGTAAATAAATAAAGCTCTTTCTGAGTTCCATTCTTTCTCCAACATAACGCACTTTCTGAAAGTATTTTTAGTCCAAAACTATTATGGGCCACATAATGGAAGAAACCTTAAAAATCTTGCAAATCAACCCTTTGTTTACAAAGGAGACTCAGAGAAGAGGTGTGAGTACAAGTTGCATCACAGAGATGAGAAGCAAGTGTCAACTGTGGTGGTTGCCTTCAAAGAAAGGAAGAAAAGGCCTACTTTCTCTCTCTTCCCACTGGAAAGGCATCTGCTGCCTCTCAGAGGCAAAATGATTTCAGTTTGCCATACTCTAAGACATGAACTATGTGCATGCATGCTCCTGTGGTTTTCTGCCTTTGGGGTAAATATATGACATTAAAGAATGATTTTATGTTATTACCCAAGTAACCTGTATGCCTGTTTAAAGATTTCCTTGAGCATCATTCTTTCATGGCAAACATGATGAACTCACCTCCTAGCCAACCCTTTCTGAGGTGACCCAGCACATAACAGTCAGCCCTAAATATTCTTTGCAATACAGTAATGTTAGAAGCTACCT
>PVIH01011401.1:0-69499 GCA_004025045.1 Sigmodon hispidus
GCACTGGGGCTTACGGAAGCATTTTGTTAGGAGTACTGTGTCAGGGTTATGGATTATAGATCTCTTCCCATTCACTGATAGCACTGGGGCTTACGGAAGCATTTTGTTAGGAGTACTGTGTCAGGGTTATGGATTATAGATCTCTTCCCATTCACTGATAGCACTGGGGCTTACGGAAGCATTTTGTTAGGAGTACTGTCTCAGGGTTATGGATTATAGATCTCTTCCCATTCACTGATAGCACTGGGGCTTACGGAAGCATTTTGTTAGGAGTACTGTCTCAGGGTTATGGATTATAGATCTCTTCCCATTCACTGATAGCACTGGGGCTTACGGAAGCATTTTGTTAGGAGTACTGTCTCAGGGCTAACCACCTTGTATGAATAAATTTACTTTGCTTCTTTATCCTTTAAGTAAAAAAATGGAACTCATTTCTCTTCTTTTAAGTATCATAAAAAGATGTTTGTCTACATAAACTAAAAGCATATACAAAACCTTCAAAACCTCAAAACAAATGAACACCCAGCACAAAAGTAGACAGGAACGCACAAAGTCTCACCATTAACTACGAAGCTATTCTCAATCGCTAGTTGCTAGGAGAGGGAAAATCACCTTTCTTCAAGGAAAAGACACTGGCAGTATTAACCTCACCCTAGGATACATCCCATGTTTAGAAGTTGGCCAACACGTATCAGACCCCATGTTTTCAATGTGTCAAGATTTTTTTGTTGTTTTATTTTAGGAAAGAGAAAGAACATAGACTTGCATGGGTAAAAACTCAAGAAAATCTTGGGAAATTTGAGGAGTGGGAAAGAATACGATAAAAAAAAGTACTGTGTGAAATTTTCAAAGAATAAATAAATAGACACATGCATATGTTACATTGCTATGTGACCTCTGCAGCTTTCCTCCTAGTGATTTGGGAAACACCATCATGAATTCTACTTCTTGCCGCAATTACAGTTTTTTTTAGATTATATTTTAAAATAAATAAAATGTTGACATGTTATTCTTTTAATTCATTGAGCACTTGCAAGAAATTTTTAAACTGAAAATATATACTTTTGATGCTGTATGATATAACATGGTAAAGTAAAAGATAAAAATGTATAAGCATGTGTTTGATTATGGGAGATAGGGTTATAATATGAACAAATAAACACTTATAGAGGTGAAAAATAAAAGGATTTATCATCTAAATTTTAATTCTAATAAATGCTTTTAACTTTAGCTTTGTACTCATATTTCCTTAATTTGACCATTATTAATTTTTCTAATTTTTAATATGAAGATTAATATTTAACTTATTATAGAGAATATTCTTTAAAATTCAGAAAAGGAATGCTGCTGGTAAATTAGTCAAGAGCAGTTTGATAAATAGCTAAAATGATTGCTTTATAAAAAATGGGAGATAGTACACAACTCTTCAGTCATTCCTAAATCCTGTATAACACTGAGGTCAAGCCAGTACAGGAGAGATAATGTGTGTACCAGTTCTAGGTTCGGTGTCACAAATATTAAATACAGTTTATAATAGAATGAAAATAGATGTAAATTTAAGACTCAAAATCAAAAGAAGAAACAAAAAGCTGAGAGAAGAGTTGAAACAATTTGGAAAGTTTTTCACCAATTCCACGTCACAGGACTAGTTCCTGTCCATAGTACCCATCCCTTCCTAAAGGGCAAAGTAGTCTCAACTTGTTTGAAAGCATTTTTAAACAAAAATTTAAAAGCAAACTCAAATAATTTCCCAAGTGACTCATCATCTCATGTTAAAAGGACTAATTTATGGCTTCCAAATCACTGCACATCAGACTTGACAACCACTCAATCAATACTATCAGAGTCAGATAGAGTCTGGCTGCCAAAACTGTAAGAAAATGATTTTTTAAATAGCTACAATTGCTGTCAAATGTTCCCACCATAAAGAAAAAAACATTGTATATAAAGTTGCAGGGAGAAATTTTTAATTTTTTCCTTTTTTATTATATATGAATGTCATTATTTATCCATGTATCTATATGTTCAAACTCACTTTCCCCTCCCACACATCCTAATCAGTATCTCTTCTCCCCATTTCCTTATCTCCTCCCCAGCAAGGGCAGGAGGTCCCAAGGTCCCAAGGTGGCTTAGTTCAGCATCAACTCCAGGCAGATCAGTTTTCCTCATCCCAACATCAAGAATGTATCAGGTGTTTCTCTGGATGGAATGGGCTCAAAGATGCCTTTACAAGGTGCTTGAGATACCAACTTATTAAGTGGTTGTGGTTTGCAGCTTGGGAATGCTCTGCTTTTTGTTTAAAGTCCACTAATTATTAAGTTCATCCCCTGCTTCTCTTTCTGGGATTGAAATACCTTGCTCAGGAGGATATTCTCAAAATCAATCCATTTGCCTGCAAGTTTTAGGATATATTTTTTTCTTACTATGGAGTAGTACTCCATTGTGTAGATGTACTACAGATTGTTAATCCATTCTTCAGTTCAGGGGCATCTAATTGCTTTACAGGGTCTTGCTATTATGAATAATGCTGCTATGAACATAGTTGACATAATGCCTTTGGAGTGTGAATTTGCATCTTTAGGGTATATGCCCAGTAGTGGTATTGCTAGATCTTTAGGGACATTGATTCCCAGTTTTCTGAGAAACCGCCATACTACTTTCCAGAGTAGCTGAACAAGCTTACATTCTCACCAACAGTGGAGGTGTATTACCCTTACTCCACAACCTCTCCAGCATAGGCTGTCATCTGTGTCTTTTATCTTAGACATTCAGACAGATATAAGGTGGTATCTCAAAGTTGTATTGATTTTCCTTTCTCTGATGGCTAAAGATATTGAACATTTTTTCAAGTACATTTCAGACATTTGTAATTCTTCAGGTGATAATTCCCTTTTTAGTTCTGAACCCCATTTTTTGATTGGGTTATTCAAGGTTTGGGGCTCTAGTTTCTTGAGTTCTCTAAATATGTTAGAGATCAGTCCTCTGTCACTTGTAGGGTTGGTAAAAATCTTTTTCCATTCTGTAGGCTGTTGTTTTGTCTTATTGACTGTGTCGTTGGCCTTACAGAAGCTTCTCAGTTTCAGGTGGTCCTACTTATTGACTGTTGTTTTTAGTGTCTGTGCTACTGGTGTTATATTTAGGAAGTAGTCAGCTGTGACAATCTCTTGGAAGATATTTCCCACTTTCTTTTCTATCAAGTTTACTGTGGCTGGGTTTATGTTGAGGTCTTTGATGCACTTAGATTTGAGTTTTGTGCAGGGTGATGAGCTTGGATTTTTTGCATTTTTCTACCATCCAGCTATGCCAACACCATTTGATAAAAATTCTATAATTTTTCCATTCTATATTTTGAACTCTTTGTTAAAGTTAAGGTGTTCATAGGTTTTTGGATTAATGTCAGTATGTCCAATTGGATTCCATTGATCTACAAGACTGCTTTTAAGCCAGATCCAGGTTGTATTTAATACTGTAGCTCTATAGTATAACTTGATGTCGGGGATGGTGATGCCTCTTGAGGTTCTTTTGTTGAGCAAAACTGTTTGGACAAAACTGGCTTTCCTGTTTGTCTAGATTTAACTGAGTATTGTTCTTTCAAGGTCTGTAAAAAATTATGTTGGGGTTTTGATGGGAAGTTCATTGAAACTGCAGATTATTTTTGGTAGAATTGACATTTTTACTATGTTGATCCACTCAATCCAAAAACATGAGAGATCTTTCCATTTTCTTATATCCTCTTCAATTTCTTTCTTCAGTGATTTAAGTTTTTTGTCAAACATATCTGATACTTCTTTGGTTATAGTTACTTCAAGGTATTTAATGCTATTTGCAGCTATTATGAAGTGTGATGTTTCGCTTATTTCTTTTTCAGCACTTTTGTCTTTACTGTATAGGAGGGTTATTGATTTATCTGCATTAATCTTCTATTCTGCTACATTGCTGAAGGTGTTTATCAACTGTAGAAGTTCCTTGGTGAAATTTTGTGGATCACATATGTATACATTGATATCATCTACAAATAGAGTTATTGTCCTCTTTTCCAATTTGTATTCCTTTAATCTCCTTTTGTTCTCTTATTACTTTAGCTAAAACTTTGAGAACTCTATTGAATAGATGAGGGGAGAGAAGACAGCCTTGTCTAGTTCCTGATTTTAGTGGGATTACTTTGAGTTTTTCTCCAAGTTTGATGTTGGCTGTTGTTTTTTTTTGTAAATAACCTTATTTACACTTAGGTATTTTCCCTGTATTCCTGATCTCTCCAGGACTTTTATTATAAAGCAGTGTTGGATTTTGTCAAAGGATTTTTTAGCATCTAGAGATGTGATCAAAATTTCAAGTTCTACAAAAAAATCAAAAAATAACATATGATACAAAGAACCCTCTTGCTCATGGATTGATAGGATTAACATAGTAAAAATGGCCATTTTATCAAAACCAATCTATAAAATGCTATAGCCATCATAATTTCATCATAATTCTTCAAGATCTCAATTTGCTTCATATGAAGAAAAAACCAGAATAGTTAAAACAATGTTGAATAATCAAAGACTTGATGGAGGGTATCACCATCCCTGATTTCAGTTGTACTACACAGCTATAGCAATGAAAACCAGGTGGTATTATCATAAAAATGAACACACTGAACAATGTATTTGAAGACTCAGATAAAAATCCACCCGACTATGGAGATCTTCCATCCCAAACAAGTAAAAGATCTTATATTACCCTTGTCAGACACCGAATCCAGTAGATTTTTGCTTATATTCCAGGTAAAGTATTTTACCATTACAAAGATGTTACTATAAACACATTGGTATCTACAGATTGTTTGCTATAAAAAAACCAATTCTTCTTTACAATGCTTTGTAATTTTGTTATTTCTTTCTTAAAAAGTAATAATTTTTTAATGTGTATTTGAAATTTTTATTTTTTAACATCTTCAATGTTTTAAATTTTCCATAATCACATCACATATATCAATCAAAATTTAATATTATTCATTTTGTAAATTTAGACATAAACCAAAACTATATTTAAAATGAACCGTGATTATTGAAAATTAATTAATATGCTTATTATAAGTTTTAGTAATTTTGCCTTTGCTGCCATGCCAAAACAATCAAGTCATTGTTACCTTGTACAATAATCACAATGTAAAAATATCTAAATTTTTATTTTAGTTCCTACCAAGAACTTGTTATGTTTAACATATTAAATATTACAAAAACACATTAAAACAAATGTGATGCTATGTGCTGGCTGGACATGAAATGAATGCCTTCAATCACATCATTCAGTAGGCAAAAACATGCAGATAACTGCATGACTTTGAGGCTATCCTGCTCTACGAAGTGAGTTCCAGTCAGGGCTTCATTGTAAGATGCCCACCTCTGTTGGGAGCTGCTGCACCTTAAAGATGGCACTGGCTCCTGTCCCCCACCCTCCTGATGGCGAATGCTTCTAGTAATAATTAACTATCTGCTGAATTGACTAGCTTGCTTCCGTGTGCGTGGCCCTATGATGAAAGCCCACGCAGCATTAGCTGAGTGAAGGACTTGAGCTTAAAACTGGCTGCACAGGTTGGGAGCTGGGACTACTGCTGCAAGAAGTATCTGTATCAATAAAGGACCTGGTCAATTACCACAGAAGAATCCTGGTGTTGTGTCTTTTCCTGCTGGACGGGACTAGGCGCGGCACAGCTGGTGGCCCGGACAGGGAGAAGGAAAAAACTCTCCCAGGGAGGATTCATAACTGTGGTAAGCAGGGGGGCTAGCCGAACAAGTCTCACTGGGCATAGAGTGAGACCTGTGTGAAGCAGGAACTCCGCTTGTAGATAAAGGCAGAGGATCGGGGAGGTCACGGACGGACGCATGGCTGTAACCTGATCAGGAATCCTGGGGCTGTCTGAACTAGGATCGGGAACATATTCAGGGGACACAGGAAACTAGGAGACCCGGAAATGGGAGTTAATCAATCACATCCGATCATGATAGCCTTAAAGGAATTGCTAAAGACTAATGGGGTGAAAATGGAAGCACAGAATTTACAGGCATTCTTAGACACTGTGGACCATTGTGCACCTTGGTTCTTAGTAAGTGGCTCTCTTACAGGAAGCTCCTGGGAGAAACTGGGCAGAGACCTTGCTCGCGCCCAGAAAGAGGGCATCCTCCCTCCTGGAGTTATGCCAATCTGGTCGATGGTTAGGGAGTGCTTGGACAATCATGTAGGAGCAGCCGAGTTAGAGCAGGGAGCTGAAGAATTAGAAAAATGAAAGGAGCAAAGGTCAGACAGAGAATCTCAGAGCCAGGAGCAAGGAGCATGCGGAGGAGGCAATCTTTATTCGACATTGCCATCTTTAGAGGAACTGTGTCTCACGTCATCTGATGATGAACAACACAGAAGTAATTCAGAGTCGGAGCAGGAAGTCAGGCCTGCTGGGCGCGTTAAACTGAAAAAGCACAAAGAAAGAGTAAGAGAGACACCTAGTGGAGAGGTGATACCATCAGCACCTTTCATACCACCTCCGTATCCCTGTGGAGCATGTGTGCCAGATTACAGTGATGTTTGGCGTGAGGTGCAGAAGGAACTGCGGTCGCGCTTGAGGCTGGCTTTCCCAGTATATGAGGACAATCAGCAGAATAGATATCATCAGATGCTAGACTTTAAAACAGTTAAATCTTTGGCTGAATCAGTGAGAACTTATGGGGTGACTGCATCATTCACACTGGCACAGGTTGAAGCGTTGACAACCTCAGACGTGGCCCCTGGTGATTGGGTGAGCCTAGCTAAAGCATGCCTGAATCCGGGACAGTACCTCGACTGGAGGTCATTTATGACAGAATTTGCAGGGCAGGAAGCAGCAGCAAACAAATGGGCTGGTAACGCAGCCTGGGATCAGGACATGTTGTTGGGAACAGGAAGGTTTTCAGATGTTCACAATCAGACATGCTACCCACTTCAGGCTTATGAGCAGGTTAAAAAAATTGCTCTCAGAGCATGGAAATTGCTCCCTAATAGAGGGGAAGTGAGTGGGAACCTCACTAAAATTATTCAGGGAACTACAGAGCCTTTCTCAGACTTTGCAGTCAGAATGATGGAAGCAGCAGGGAGGATGTTTGGAGATGCAGAAACTGCACTGTCCCTAGTTAAACAGCTTATTTATGAACAGTGCACTAAAGAATGTTGTGCTGCCATAACTCCTTACAGACACAGGGACATAGAAGTGTGGATGAAATGCTGCCGAGAGCTAGGGGGGCCCTTGTCTAATGCAGGGCTTGCTGCAGCAGTGATGCAGCTCTCTAGAGCTAAGAGAGGAGGAGACAAAGCCTTAGGGGCATGCTTCTCCTGTGGTAGGTTTGGTCACATGAAACGGGACTGCCCCCTGAGAACAGGGCAGGGCACCTCTGCTGCTATTAATTCTAACCAAAGACCCATGCCAGGGCTATGTCCTAGATGCAAGAAAGGGTGTCACTGGGCTAATGAGTGCAGGTCAGTGAAGGATGCCAATGGTCAATCATTACCTCAGTCATATCCTAGCCAGCCAAAAAATGGGAGATGGGGCCCCTGCACCCAGGGCCCTCAAATATATGGGGCAATCAAGCAGAACAGCTGCTGGACACCTGCCAACAGGAGGCCATTGTTTGATCCACCACATGGCCAAGGAGAGCCACTACAGGTGCAGCAGGGCTGGACCTCTGGGCAACCACTAGACTTGTATTAACCCCTCAGATGGGGGTGCAGCTTATTGAGTAAGATTTTAGAGGACCCCTACCACCTGATACTGTAGGACTTCTGTTAGGCAGATCTTCCTCTACTTTGAAAGGCTTAAAAGTGCATCCAGGCGTCGTGGACTCAGATTACACAGGAATTATTAAAATTATGGTAGAATCCCCAAAAGGAATTTTTCCAATATCACCAGGAGACAGAATAGCACAGCTGTTAGTATTGCCCAGTTTACATGGCAAGTTTCAGGCTAACAATAAAAAGAGAGGAGATCAGGGGTTTGGCTCTACAGGAATTGATATTGCCTGCCTGAGCCTGGACCTCGATGACAGACCCATAATGACCTTGACAGTGGATGGAAAGAGGATTACTGGGCTGCTAGACACAGGTGCTGACAAAAGTATTATTGCAAAAAAAAGACTGGCCATCAGGGTGGCCAGTTCAAATCTCCAGTCAGACTTTGCAAGGGTTAGGGTACGCACAAGCTCCTGCTGTAAGTGCTAGAGAGCTACAATGGGTTAGTGAAGAAGGCCAGAGAGGAAAGATACAACCTTACGCCTTAGAGCTTCCTATTACCCTGTGGGGAAGAGACATTTTAAAAGATCTAAAATTTAAACTTACAAATGAATACTCGCCTGAGGCTCAGACAATAATGAGAAACATGGGATAGGGGGCTGGAGGGATGGCTCAGTGGTTAAGAGCGCCGCCTGCTCTTCCAGAGGACCTGGGTTTGATTCTCAGCACCCACATGGCAGCTAACAACTGTCTGTAGTTCCAGTTCTAGGCAAATAAATAAATAAACTTTTAACATGGGATATGTCCCCGGAAGAGGGATAGGCAAATGCTTTCAAGGCATCACAGATCCCATAGAGGCCTACCCTAAGCATAATCGTAATGGGCAGGGTTTTTCCTAAGGGTCACTGGGAATAGTATTCCCGTAACTTGGAAGACTGAGGAGCCAGTATGGGTTCCTCAGTGGCCATTAACTCAAGAAAATTGCAAGCAGCCTCAGAACTAGTTGCAGAGCAGTTAGCACAAGGGCATATTAAATCATCCACCTCGCCTTGGAACACACCCATCTTTGTTATAAAAAAGAAATCAGGTAAATGGAGATTGCTGCATGATTTGAGAGCCATCAATGCCCAAATGCAACTCATGGGAACAGTCCAGCATGGACTGCCATTGCTTACTACTCTACCTTCACATTGGCCCATTATTGTGTTAGATATTAAAGACTGCTTTTTCTCCATATCACTTTGCCCTCAGGATACAGAGAGATTTGCCTTCACGGTACCATCCTGCAATCATAAGCAGCCTGATCAGCGGTTTGAATGGGTAGTGCTGCCCCAAGGGATGGCTAATAGCCCGACAATGTGTCAAATGTTTCTTGGGAAAGCATTAGAAAAGGTTAGGAGAGAATTTCCTTTAGTAAGATGCCTCCATTATATGGATGATGTGCTAATTACAGCCAGGACTGAACAACTAGTGCAGGAAGCTTATGTTAAGATTCAAAAAACCTTGCAAGCTCATGGTCAATGCATTGCTCCAGAGAAAGTGCAACAGCATCAGATAGTGAATTATTTAGGTGCAAAAATTACTCCAACAGTCTTTAAGCCACAAAAAATAGAAATTAGGAAGGATGGCTTAAAGACTCTTAATGATTTTCAAAGACTGCTAGGAGATATTAATTGGATACGAGGTTATTTGAAATTGCCAAATTATGAACTTAAACCATTATATGATCTGTTGAAGGGGGATCCAGCCCTCGATTCACCTCAACAGTTGAATCCAGAGGCCCATAAGGCATTGCAAATAGTGGACCATCGTCTCTCTGAAGCAAAGTTAGTAAGAATAACAGAAGGCCCATTTCAACTATTTATATTGGATACTTACAGACAGCCTACTGGAGTATTGTGGCCGGATGGACCGCTGCTCTGGATTCACCCTAGAGTCTCGCATAGCAAAAGTATAGAGCATTACCCCACAGCAGTTGCACTGCTTGCAGAATTAGGATTGCAACAGACTTTGCAATATTTTGGCCACTATCCAACAATAGTAGTGCCTTTTACTGCAGAGCAAGTATCAGTGTTGTGTGCAGCCACTGATGAGTGGGCAGTCTTGAGATGCACCTTCCCAGGTAACATTGATAATCACTTCCCAGCTGACCCCCTCATGACCTTTTTCAAGCGCCACCCAGTAGTGTTTCCAAAAATTACCAGAGTTCAGTCAATTCCACAGGCATTGAATGTGTTCACAGATGGCTCCAAGACAGGTGTAGGTGCATTCCTAATACAGGGTCAGCAGGTGCAACGCAGGTGGTTTGAACCTGGCACTCCACAAGTAACCGAGTTACAAATTGTGATTGAAGTGTTTAAGCAATGTCCTTTTGCCTTTAATTTACTTTCTGACTCTAATTATGTAGTGAATGCTTTGAAGATTCTTGAAGTGGCTGGACCAATAAAGGCCTCCAGCACCGTGGCAGCTCTATTCGAGCAGCTTCGAGAACTTATAATAGGACGTGATTGTCCATTTTATCCCTGCCATATTAGAGCACATACAGGCTTACCTGGACCTCTAGCTGAAGGCAATGTTATAGTTGACCTTGCTACACGCCCAATGCATATGTTTCTTGTTCAGCCTATTCAGATGGCAAAATGCTTTCATGAACAGTTTCATGTTAATGCAAAAACCCTGCAGAATAAATTTAAGCTTTCTAGAATGGAGGCCAGACAAATTGTGCTTGACTGTAGCAGTTGTGCGCAGTTTCACCCTCAACCCTCTTTTGGAGTTAACCCAAGGGGCATATTGCCTTTAAGGGTATGGCAGATGGATGTTACTCATTTTGCTGAATTTGGGACACTTAAATATGTTCGTGTTTCTGTAGATACCTGTTCTGGCATTATATATGCCTCTGCCATGTCAAGTGAAAAGAGGAGCCATGTCATAGCCCATTGCCTGGAAGCCTGGGCAGCTTGGAGAAAGCCTCAACAATTAAAGACTGACAATGGACCTGCATATGCAGGGCACCAGTTTGCCAGCTTTTGCAAACAGATGGAAGTTCAGTTGAACCATGGGCTGCCTTATAATCCGCAAGGACAGGGCATTGTGGAAAGGGCCCATCAAACGCTCAAAGAATGTTTATTAAAACAAAAAGGGGGAATAGGCCATGGCTGCACCTCTAAAGAGAGACTTTCCCTTGCTCTTTTTACCTTAAATTTTTTAAATTTGGATTGTCAAGGCCATTCAGCTGCTGATAGACATCTAGCTCCTCGAGAAGGAGAACAAGGCAGAGTAAAATGGAAGGACATTCTCACAGGCATATGGCATGGACCAGACCCAGTTTTGGTCTGGGCGAGAGGATCTGTTTGTGTGTTCCCACAGGATCGCCAAGACCCCATTTGGGTTCCAGAGCATCTGGTAAGAAGAGTGCAGGTTCAAGAGGAACAAGATGTTGCTGGCGATGCAGTACATGATAAAGATGATGCTGATTCTTCAGACTCTACACCGAGGAATGGCGGACCTGAGATGGGGAATCCTGTCGGTGTTACCGAGACTGATGCCAGTCCGCCATGATGCTAGAGTGTTCCCCCAATTGTTTAGTGCCAATAGAAGCTTTGGAATTCCCTATTTACCCTTGGATAGTGAGATGGCCCCAATAGCTGAAAATAGATCTTTTTATTTAGAAGGAAGTTTGTGTTTTCAGATGGTGAAGAATAGGTCGAATCTTTCCCCATGCATCTTGCTGTATAATCAAACTGCAGGATGGTTTGACTTGCCTAAAAATTCTGGTGGACCATGTCGCAATGTTAAGGCCACCTGGCTCTCTGGGTGGTGGCCTGCCAAAGGGATGGAACAGATACCTCCCCCTCAACCAGAATGGGCTCCTTATTGTCAGGGAATAAATTGGGGAGGATTCTGGCCATGGACTGGATGTCAGTCCTATGCTGTGGTTCGGGCTGACAGAGCAGGATATTTTTCATTTTCTCCAGGAATCTCCACGGCATTTAATGCAACTAATGTGGGTCAGAATTATACTAACCAAAATCCCTCTCAAACTCATGTTTCTAATCCCTTTGATAACTGGTTACTGTGTGGACTTAATGGTAGCTGTTTGAATGCAGAACCCCTGGCCATGATCTTTGGAGGAGCTCATGGGGTTAGTAAATATACATGGAGTACCTCCCAGCCTTGGGGTAGCTGGGATGCAAAAGGTCCTACCCTGGGTTCCAAAGTGCCCTGTAAGGGCCAGGAGGTCAAGTCATTGAGAAATTTTAGTATTGAGTCCACCCCAGTGTGTGTTTTCCCTTCTTTTATATTTGTGGTGAGTAAATTGGAACCCAAGCAATGTTTTAATAATACTTGTGCTTATGCCCAATGTTGGGATGCTACCAAATTTACATATGCCATAATCTTAACCCGCTTGCCTCGTTGGGTACCTGTGCCTGTTGATGCTCCAAATGCTATGACTCATTATAGACCTAAGAGAGATTTTGGGATTACTGCGGTTGTTGTGACAGCCATTTCCCTGGCGGCGGTGGGGGCTGTCGCTGCTGCTGTAGCAATGAGCCGTACTGTGCAAACTGCCCAAGTGCTTAATGAGCTTTCAAGCGATGCTGCTCAAGCATTGGACGTACAGCAAAGCATTAATGCCCAAATAAAAGGAGGCCTCATGGTAGTGAACCAGATGATTGATTTGGTCCAAGAACAGATTGATATTCTTTGGCAACTTGTACAGCTTGGATGTGAATGGAAATTCTCTGGACTATGTGTGACTAGTATCCAGTATGAGGACTTCACCCATGCAACAGATTTGTCTAAACAACTATCCAATTATCTTACAGGTAATTGGACCGGAGAGTTCGAGATGCTGATGGAGGACCTAAGAATGGCCATTGTGGCGATGAACTCCACAAGGATGGATGCCGGACTAGCTGAAGGGCTGACTTCGTGGTTCGCTGCCGCCATGGATCATCTGAAAGAGTGGGCGGGAATAGGTGCAGCCGGTGGTCTCATGGTTCTAACACTCTTGCTATGCCTGTGGTGCATTTGCCATCTTAGGGTTTCACAAAGATGGAGCATGGCGATGTTGATTCAAGCTTTCTCAGCCTTAGAAGCTGGCCAATCTCAAGTGTGGCTTGCCACCTTGAGAACTAAATGATTTGCTCCCTATAGCAGAGACGCAGGTTGCGACACTAAGTCGTGCAGTCAAACTACCTAGCCATGTATTTAGGAGTTTGAGAGGAGCACGTCCATTTGCATGTGGGTATTGCCCTAAACCTCCCACCTCTGCGAAAACTAGGGTATGGATGGGTCCTGTGATGTCTAGGGGGATGCCTCAATGATACTCTTAGGATTATGCTCCAATTGCACAGCGGAGAATGGACCACTGCCCTACCTGTGTCTTATTAAAACAAGAAGGGGGAGCTGTTGGGAGCTGCCACACCTTAAAGATGGCGCTGGCTCCTGTCCCCCACCCTCCTGATGGTGAATGCTTCTAGTAACAATTAACTATCTGCTGAATTGACTAGCTTGCTTCTGTGTGCGTGGCCCTATGGTGAAAGCCCACGCGGCATTAGCTGAGTGAAGGACTTGAGCTTAAAACTGGCTGCACAGGTTAGGAGCTGGGGCTACTGCTGCAAGAAGTAGCTGTATCAATAAAGGACCTGGTCAATTACCACAGAAGAATCCTGGTGTTGTGTCTTTTCCTGCTGGATGGGACTAGGCGAGGCACACACCTCTCTTACTTTCTCCCTCCCCACCCACAGTTTCTCTCTTTCACAGACACACAAGCAAGGAGACAGACTCCTGATAATACTAATTATAATGATGGTGATGATTCAATGATATTATAAATTAATCTGAGTTACATTTTTGCCAATTTTTATTGCTATAGTTATAATAGTATAAGTTCTTTATGAAACAAATAAACACATATTCCAGTATACTTTCATCTTAATAAACTGTGGCTTATTTCATTTTAGCAGAGCAAGGATTTCTACTTATTTCTTCCATCATTTACAAAAATGGTGTCAAGTAACAACTTCATGTCCATGAATACATTCTTTGTTAATGATTCTGCCACTTGAAAGCATACTCTAAGTAAATTGAGTGGTGAATCATATGAATTAAATCTTTATTTATTTAGCAAGATTTTATTTTGGAAACTGGAAGAAAATAAATTCTTCCACTACTATTTTATTAACAAATTGACCAAAAATTGACTTACTTACAAAGCAACAGAAATAATTAAAAATACAATAACACATAAAAAATGAAAACTTAGCATTGTAGCTTTTATATATAAAGGACAAATCAAAAGGTAATCTAAGAGCCATGACTGACATCTAAATAAATGTGTTCATGTGAAAAAACTATAATTCACTACACTATGAAAAGCTGAAACTAAGCATTTTCTGACCAGTTACATATTTGAAAGCAAAGCATTTATGGGTGAGAAAGGAAAGGCACTTATCTATTTGTTGATCTCATTTTCCAACATTATAGTTTTGAAATGTATTGATGTATCTCCATTATACCTATAAAGCTGGTACCTTTGCTTATAAAATCATTATTTTTATTTTAGTAATATGATTCATGTCTTAGAATAATAAAAATTTGATTGAAAGTAATCATCACATTATTACTGATTCTTCAATTATTTTATCTCTACTCTGTGGAAACATTAGAAATTAAATTTCAGAAAACTCATAAGATTCTGAATTCTAAATAATGAGTCAAAGCATTATTTGCAGATCTAATCACAGTTTGTTTCTTCGTATTAATTTTCTTTTTAGTCTATGACACTAAAAGGTACTGTGTAAGCTACCAAAAGTAGAGAAAAACAAACACCAAAGCAACCACAAAAACCTCTGATTCAAAATCTGTCCTGCTTGCAAAATATACTAAGGATATGATGGCACGGATTTTATGGTAGTAACCAACCATTGTCTGATTTTACTTAAAGCTGCCATGAGATAGAAACCATACCTGACACTGCCTAGATGAACAAGAACCTAGAGTAAAACCCAATTCTAGTGGTCTAAAAAGTAAGTAAAAATAAAATAAATTTTTCATGTGGTATATATTTTGTTTGCTTTTTATTTTATTTTAAACATGTTTTCTATTTATTTTGCATACCAACCGTGGGGAAAATGCAGCCAGCTACTGTGATTTCAACATGGTTGCCAGGTTCGTAGGCATGCGCACTAGCCACTTTCTGCTGTGCCAGCTTGGGTTCTGCGGCTGTGCCTAGTGATTAATGATGCATGATCATCAGATGCTGGTGGCCAATGAGAGGAAGAGGGAATCTCTAGTTACCAATGGGAAATCTGGAAGGGGTATATAGGTTTGCCCTATATGTGCACTAAACAGAGTTTGAGGGTCTGCTGTATGTTTTAAAGAAGCCAGTGTCTGCTTCTGACCTGACTTCAGGAGTCTGTGTCCTAGACTCTTTGCTTTCTCATCCCTTTTATCAAGGGGTACCTAGATAAAATGCCCTATAACGATCAACCACAGTTTCTTCTCCTTCCTTATCCCACATTCCTTCTCCCAACTTCCATTTATTCTCCTTCCCCATTAATTCCTTCTCCATCTATATTCAGAAAGGGGTAGGCCTTCTATGGGCTTGAACAAAGTATAGCACATCAAGTTTAGGTAGGACCAAGCTCTTCCACCTGCCTCAAGGCTGGGAAAAGTAATCCAGCATGGGGAACAGGTTTCCAAAAGCCAGCTCATGGTCTAGAGACAGGTTCTGATCCCACTGCTAGAGTTTCCACAAACAGACCAAGCTGCACAATTGTCATCCGCATGTAGAGGGCTTAGGTTGGCCCTATACAAGCTTTCTAAGTGTTGATCCAGAGTCTAGGAGCTCCCAGGAGCACAAGTCACTTGTCTTAATGAGTTTTCTAGTCATGACCTTGACAACCCTGGCAAGTACAAACCCTCCTCTCTTTCTTCAGGAGGATTCCTGGAATTTGACCCAGTGAGTGATTATGGATAACTACATCTACTTCCATCAGTTACTAGGTAAAGGCTTTCTGCTGACAATTCAAGTAGTCACCAGTCTGATTACAGAAGGCCTATTCAGGCACCCTCTAGACTATTGCTAGGAGTCTTAGCATAGGTCACCATTGTGGATTTCTGGGAGTTTCCCTTGCACCAGGTTTCTCCCTTAGCCCAAAATGGACCCCATCAAGATGTTTCTTTTGATACTCTCCTCCTTCCCACCCCAACCTAGTGGCCAGCCAGCCCAACCTGCTCCCTCAATTCGCATTCCCCCAATCCTTCAACCCCTCGCCATACTCACCTCCACTCCAGCACCAAGTTTATCCAGGAGATATCTTCTGTTTATCCTTCCCAGAGAAATCTGTGTATATCTCTTTTGGCCTTCTTTGTTTGGGGCTATGGATTTTAGGTTAGTTATCCTATACATTACTTCCAAAACCCACTTATGAGTGAGTACATATCATGTTCGTCTTTCTGGGTCTGAGTTACTCACTCAGAATGATTATAAAAAGACTCTTAGTGATATTCTGCTAAACTTAGAGATCAGTACCTTAGTTGTCCATAATCATAGAGGCTTTCTCTTGCAGCAGATGAGAAAAAAACAGAGACCCATAACTTGACATTATGCAGAGAGTCGGAAACTTTGGAACACACACCTCTGAATGAGATGACTTCATCAAATCCTGTCCCTCAGAGATCAGGGAATCGCTTAGAAGAGGAGGCAAAGAAAGCAGGAGAGACAGAAGGGATAGAGGACAGCAGGAAAAGGCTCTTTAGGAAAACTGAGCAAAGCTCGGATGAGCTCTGAGACTGAAGCAGTTACCAAAGGGCTTGTAGGTAGCTGTGCCAGTTACGCTGCATACAGACTATAGTGTGTACTTAATAATTCCATGAGACCCGTGAATGTGTAAAGGAGTGTCTGATTCTTGCATACTTCCTTCCTTGGAGATTCTTTTATTTTTCTGTTAGTTTATGTTGTCCAACTTTGATATAAATAGTTTCTGTTCAATCTTATATTTTATTTAGTTATGATTTGTTGTTGTCTCTTAGAAGCCTATTCTTTTCTAATGAGAGACAGAAAGGGAGGGGATGTGGAGGGATCAGGAGGAGGGAAGGAACTAAGAGGAGTAAACAGAGTGGAAATTGTAGTCAAATTATATTGTATAAAAATAATCTATGATGTGTAATAAATGAAAAATAAAAATAAATTGGCTATTTTAGATGTAAATTATTAAATATTATGTAAGTGTGAAATTGTCACTTATGCAGTAAAATTGCAAACATTCTATAATATCTATGCTGATGAATTTGTTTAATTTTAGATGGTTGAAAAGAATTCACCATTGTAGAGAAATAATTAGAGGTCTGCAAGATTTCAAAAAACAGTTTATGCTAAGTTAATCATGAATATTCATAGGATAGATATGTCATACATGAAAACCATATAGGAGGTACACTGCCTTACCTGCTATGGTTGGTCTTACTATACACTTGAATGGCTTATAGCAAACTTAATTAAAATTTTCGCAGTTTTGAGTGTAAGGGTTCCAAGGTCAGGCCTTAACCTCTTTCAATTCTGCTTTGCAAACTATCAATGTCTTGCAGTATCTCACATAGCATTAAAAATGCTTGAGAACATTTGGAAACTTTCTGGATCCCATTTGTAAGTGTCCTAATATAGAGATATTATCTATTAAAGGTCTTAAATCCTTCTCTCATTACTTCTGGGATTAGCAACTCAGTCTGTGAAGGTGTGATTGAAGAGCACAAAACTCTAGGCCATTGCACAAAATACATAATAGCCACTGGTTTTAACAAATATATTTGTCATGTTGATTTTTCCTCACTGAGATTACAACAATTTTAATAGAACATAACATATGAATGAATGTATAAATTTAAATTTTATTACTTTAATAAATTTTTACAGTATTAACTGAATTTTTGTTTTTGTAGTGGAGGGAGAGATCTAAGCTATTGTAGGATAATGGGCTGCCTTTAGGGTGTGACTGGAACAAGTATTTAAAGATAACATATAGGTGGCCAGAATTTTCTTGTGTCCCTCAGCCACTGATTTCAAATAAACACACAGAGGCTTATATTAGTACAAACTGGTCTATGATTCAGGCTTCTTGCTAGCTAGCAATTTGATTCCTTTATTATTTTGCCATGTGGCTGGTGGCTTACCTGTGTTTCATTAAATCTTGCCTCTCCCTTCTACCCCCATTGGATTTCTGCACTTCTCACCTCACACAGACACTGTTCTATATTAGTCAAGGATAGAACTTTATTTTCACAAGTATTCTAGTTCTTATTCTCATGCTGTGGTAAACATCAGGACTAATCAGGGTAAAGAACTTCATTAGCTTACAATTTAGGTCACTATCCATCATTGAGGAAAGTCAGAAACACACTCAAGTGGAAGCTTGAAGCAGAAACCATGGAAGAATGCTGCTTTCTGTCTCACTCAGGCCCCAGGACAGGCTCAGCTAGTAGCATTATATAGCCCTGGAACACATATTCATGAACTAATCTACAGCACCCACACTGGCCTGGATCTTCCTATATCAATTAGCAATCAAAATAATTCTTCATAGAAATGCCCCCATACTCAACTTGATAAAATACAAAACAAACCAACAAAAAAGTTACTTAATTGATGCACTGTTTTAAAAGAACATAGGAGAAACACAGCCATCTAGCCTGATAAAATTGCAGTTTTCTTGTTGTGGGTAATGTGCAAAGGTTTGTGTACTAGTTGCTTCCTGCTGAGCCATCTGAATCTGCCACTGCACCTGGTGACTGGTGACTCTTGATCATGGAGTCTGCCTTTTGCTTCTTACCTGACTCTCAGTGTCTATGTCTTTGAAGCTTTGCCTTCTCACCTCCTCCCCAATGAGTGCCCAGGTAAAACAATGGCCCATAACACCAAGATATGTTCATAGTTAATATGAAGAAAATAATCAAAAGAGGAGTGTATGAAGAAAAAGGACAGAGAGCTGGAAAGAACCCAAAGAAAATCTTGGTGGCCAGGGACAGGGGATGTGTAGAGTGATTGAGCAATGGGAGCAGTCACAGTGATTTGAAGATGATAAATGGTGAAATGAATTCATTACAAATTTCTGAATCCTATAGTGTGAGCGACCTATCACAGAATACATTAATATAAATTGATCATTAATATAAAGATGTTTTTTTAAATTATTTTTTGACTGAGGTTAAGATGACAAAAAAAATATCATGGGAACGAAATGAAGGTTAGATAACTTGAAAAAGAACAAGTCCACAAAAGTGAGCTAGAAGTAAGAAGCCTCTCTGGTAGGAAAGAATAGGCTAGGTGTTCAAATTCTTCATATTCTTAAAGCCTAATGTTTTCATTAAAATAAGCCACCTTGGGACCTTGGGACCTCCTGCCCTTGCTGGGTAGGAGGTAAAGAGATGGGGAGAAGAGAGAGTGACTGGGAAAATTGGGAGGGGGAAGGGAGTTTGTCCAAGGGGATACATGGATAAAAATAAGACTTTATTCATTAAAAAAAGAAAAAAATAATGTTTTACTATAAATAAATGTCTGTCTCATCATGTGTGCTTGTCCCTCCCTTCCTTCATTCCTTCCTTCCTTTCTTCCTTCTTTCCTCTCTTTTCTTTCTTCCTTCCCTTTTTCCTTCTTTCTTTCTTTCCTTAAGAAACCAAGCATATAGTAGAATACAGCTGGATCTCCATTGGGGGACATTTTATGACATCAAGGCTCCAGCAATGTCCAACAATCTAAGATAAGATTTAAATGCCTCCATGAGGCATAGGATGTGAATCCAGTCAAGTGCACCTTAGGAGTCATGGAGATCCCTGACAACATTTAGGATACAGTTGTTTTTCTGTTTGCTTAATTCTTTATTCTTCTCCTAAACTTTAATCTCTGTGAAGTCAGTAACTACATCTGATTTGTTTGCATTCTTTCTCCTACTGTACTTTGTGTAATGGCTAGTCTTAAATGTTATGTTCTTTAGATTAAGAATAATGAATGGTAGTCATGCCTCTAGATATTTCTCTGAGCTTGCTGCATTTCCAGAGAAGAGTAGATTAGAAGTCTAACCTCATTAATGAATGGAGCCATCCCTTCATGCATTGAAGACATGATAAAATTAACAGGTGTCTACAGTAGCAAGTCACCAGATGCCAGTTGTGGTGGCACACGCCGGTAGGATTTGCTGAAGGAGGCAGAGGCAGGAGGATAACCAGATGCATACTTTGGGGTCTGTCGTGCTTTGGACCCTTCCTGTTTGTTTGCCTGTTTGTTTATTTGGGTCTGCTTCTTGGCCTCCAAGGTGTACATAATTCTCATCTATCATACCTTGATAGTAATATTTGCCTGACACCTCAGGAAGCTCTGCAAACCTACTCTATACATTTCTTTGAGTCGATCATGCAAGTAGTTTTGTCACATTACACAAAACTATGACTTGCATGTCTTTTACTGTCTTCAGAAAATGATGGGATCTTAACAGAAAGTTTAAGACATATAGTTTAAAAAAATGGAGAAGATTCTAACAATTAGGAATTTCAAGAGCTGATAACTCATTATTTCAAAATACAGTAAGTAATCTCTTTCTATTACTTACATGAAAACATGAATGAATATTGGTCAGAGATATTGTGAAGTAAATCACTGAATTAAGGTGATAGAGTTTAATTATTAGAATTTTTCAAAATAATTTCTGTGGAAAATTATCAAAACTAATCACAAGTTGGAAACATTTTTTCTTATCATCTAAAAGGAATTCTTGACATAGAGAAACTAGTGACTTTTCTTCATCTGTAGCTGAGCCTAACCTGGCTTGAAGTGCCTCAGATTTTATTTTTATGTTCCATGTATTTTAGAGTAAAGAGACACAGAGAACAGTTATTTTCATTATATACTATGCTTACATAGGAATAAACTAACTACAACTATTGCTAAATTTTAAACTGTGTTTCTCAAGTTTCTCCCTTTAAGATATCCTCAATGCTGTTATATTTTCAAAGAAATTTCAATACAAATGTGTCTTTTGTATTGTAAAAGATGATGATAAATAAATAGAAAAAGTTACAGGCAGCCATGAACTGTGATCTCTCTTAATAAAAGCAGAGATTATAGAATAGTGGGCACAGGGCACATAGCATCAGAGAAACAAATGTGAAAACCTGAAAGCTACACAATATTTCCCCAAAAAAAACTCTAAAATATCCACAAATTTAAAATTCTAAACATAACTAAAAAATTGTGACATTTAAGGATTCATAAAAACATTTTTTTTAAAAAAATATTGTGGTTTATTTGAATTTACCTTATCTAAACCAACAAAATCAACTTTGAAAGAAAGGATATGAACATTTGTTTAAGTTGCTAGAAGTCATTATATTTAATTATATTTTTGCTAATCAATAGTGGACTCTGTCATAAAAATCATCTTTTATTTCAGGCCCTATATTTCAACAATTTTTTAGTAGAGCTATTTTTGTTTGTTTTGTTGTTGTTGTTAAACAGATCATTGTAAATACAACTTTAGAAGTAATTTCTGTTTATTATATGATGTTCTCCATTTCTCTTTCAATTTCTGCAACTCGGGGGACTTCATTATAGGAACTCTATTGCTGACCTTTCTCTTGCATTGCCCTCAGAGGCCACCTGAGGCACATTTAGGTATATTGCTTTAGAGTCTCTCTTTTTGAAACTGCCAAGGTCGCAACTTTGACATAACCCCTCAAATATCTGGACCTTGCTCCCTTAGCTGGTATTCTGTGCTTTGTTCTTTCTTCATATTTAACCTACCTATCATAGGCCAATGACCTTTTTCTTTGTTTCTGTTTTCCTTCCTTGATTTATCTTATTTCTTGACATTTCAGAATGTACACTTCTTCTTCCTAAACAATAAGTGATGCTGACATATGATGCAGATAAAGTGTGTTTTTCAAAATTCATTATACTGATGTCTATCTTCTTCCCAATCTATTCTTCATGAGCAGCTGTGTTCTCTAGTTTTCAATAAAGCAAAAATTATAGTTGTATTCAAAGTGAGTTTCATATATATGGAAATATACTTATAGTCCTTATAGTCATTCTTTAGATATTCACAAAACATCAGTTATATTTTGTTACCCAATACTTGTCAGAAAAATTATACTTCCTTATTATTATTTAGGAATTTAGAAGTAATTCTTTATATTTCACATACATGAACATATGTAGATAATTAAATATGTCAATATGTATAAGCATTTAGAAAGTGTGATAGGTAAATCTATATAGTGCTCTTGAAATCTATCATAATAAGACTAGTCAACTACACATTTTTGTATGAATTATTATAAATTAACCTTTCTAAGACACTGTCATTATTTAAAATGGCAGGAAAAAGGAATCAGGTTGTGCAGCAGGGCTCACATGGGAGGCTTACTGGGAAAGGGGAGAGAAAGGGATAGATAAGGGGGCAGAGATTGGATCCTGGAGAAGAGAAAGAGAGAAGGGAGGTGCACAAGGCCATCTTTTTATAGGGAAACATACTGAATGCACACAGGGGGTTCTCTTAGTGCCTGCAGCAGAAGATACATCTTGTCAGGATGTAAAGGCAGGCTAGTAAATGTGCCTGAATGCTAACAGACACAAATAAAAATAGTATTTAAGAATTTGTGAGAGTCTAATATGAAGAGAATTATATGTTAATTATAACATAATTGACCAATATTTATAAATTAAGTTGAAATTAAGGAAGTATTACAAAACAAACTTTTGTGTGGTAATATATTTTGTATTTAATTAAATTAGCCTGGAATATCAGAGAACAGAATCACCCACTGTCAAGCTATCAGGGTCAGAGAGTAAGTCAGAATTTTAATCCCATCACTCAAGAGACAGGTCTTTTTGTATTTCTGTGAGTTCAAGGCCTAACAACCAAACAGTAGTTGCTCACAATTTTAATACTAACTTTAAGATTATGTTGCAGAATTGTTCCTGAAAGTTAAGCAACTGGATGGAAAAGATATTTAAGACAGGCATAGGCAGACATTCAGATATTCTGTAGGAGCAACAAGTCAGACAGAGGACTCTTGAAGATGGCATTTACCCTGAGAAGCTGACTGGGGAGAATTGACTGTGGTATTTTTCATGTCTCTGATATTCCAGCTTTCCCCCAGTATCTGCCTCTGGGTTTTCATTATATATTACCTAGAATTTTTGTGATACTTTTGTTATTTAATTTTTCACTAAATTGATTTTTATGGATATAAAAATGTTAAAAAATTTAAAACTCTTAATTTTCTCTAATATTAATTACTTGTTCTTAAACGAACTAAAGGCAGTAATAAAACTGGTGATATCATAATGTAATATATTTTACTATAATTCAACTATGTAAATTAACATCTACATTCACCACTCTGAAAAAAAACAATGTACATATAAATTTATGTACACTGTAAATTATTTGGGTGTTACAGATATGCAAAGCTATGTCTAAATAAATCAGGTCTTATTAATCTGTTCATGAGTTGAATTTCAGCAGCTCAAATGCAGTGACTAGAAAAAGCTAGATGTTGTGGAGTTTAAATAATTGCATAATAGGCGTGCTACATCCAGTTTCACTTGTGTGATCCTCAGTTGTAAAAACTATGGAATAATTTGGTCTTTACTGTGTATAAAATATGTAAACACTAAAAACATTAATGAATCTGGTATTAAAGTTCTCAAATAAAATCAAGTTTGAACTTTCTTACTTTGTGTAATACTTAAATACAAGGATTTTTTTTCTCCTTAGCATATATTTCCATTGTCTGAAAGAACTTTAGTCCTCTATTTTCTTTAATCACTTTAAAAATTGGAAAAGCTAATGAAAGCCACAGGTAAGACAAAAGACTTTTAAATGATGACATTAAAAACTAGTGAACACTGAGTTCTTTGTAGGCAGCTTTCTTTGCTGCCAGGGACAGGAAAGCCTCATGATTCTTTACCATGAACTCTGCATACCCTGGTCACAATCTATTATTGTCAATTTGGTGTTGAGTGAGTGTCGGGCATTACGGGCCAAACTCCATCTTTCACTTTGATCTCTGTTCTTCTGAGGGATGATTTGAACTACATCAAAGATTGCAGTAGAACCTGAAGCTCATAAGTAAGCTCTTTTCCTTGAAAAAGAATGTGTGGACTGTCTTCCTGAAAATGTCGAAAGCCAAAATTGAGTATAATGTTTCTCCCTATGGTTTGAAAATGGCTATGCTTCTGAGCAGGCTGACCTAAAACTATTTTTTTTTGCTGTTGTTTGCAGCTCATTAGAAAATAAAAGTAAGGGAAATAAATAAATCAGTGGAAGGACTGGAAAGAAGTGATAAAGTTCAAATTTCCCTGCATAATAAAACTCAATTCACAATCTAAGTTTTATTTCAAAATAGGATTGTGACCTCATTGCTGTAGGGCAAAATAGCCAGGAGCCCAGGTAAACATAAATGGCAGCTTAATGAGCAGTAGACTTTCCTACCTGAAAAAACTTTAGGCAGAAAGAAAATACTATGAAAAGTACTTGAGAAATATTGTTTGCCACTGATGAGAGGGGAATGAAATAAGCAGATCTTATCCTGCCTTCTGTTGAGGCCATTAGCCTTTAGCTCACTGTGTGCTCAGATCCTTCAGAAAAGACTTTTAAAATCCAGACACTATGTAAAGATACTTTAAAAATGAAAATAGAGGTACCATATATTTCATCAATTGTGCTACTCGTAATACATCTAAAAGAAATCAAGCTAGGACACTCCAAAGAGACATTTACATCATTGAGCTTTGAGTAGCCCTTTCCACAACTATGAAGAAATGGAAACATAGAAGTGTCCATCAACTGATGATGGGAAAGAAACATGGCACATGTACACAATGGACTATAGTATTTAGCTACCAATAAGAATAAAATCTGTCCTCTTGCCATAGGATGGATTAAACTAGAAAAATCATAATTTCTCTAACTAAAATTCTACAAAGGAAGACGATTTTGTTGTCATTTCTTCCCTGTTCTGATTGATAAAAACATACCAAAGCTGCTTGAAATCAATTTTTGCTCTTCAAGATTTTCCTCAATTGTTGTGATGTATTATTACACCTTTTTTTTTTTTCTGTGTGGATGCCTGTTTGTTTTGAAGTCACTGTCACTACTGAGGATGGCTATGCTTCTGTGTGAACTGACCAATTACTAATAAATCTGCATTTTTTCACTGCACTAGAAAATCAAAGAAAGACAAATAAATAAATCACTGGAAGAAAGTGATGAAGGTTAGGTCATTCAATGCTACTACTTTCTTCCATAATCCTCAAGAATTTTGCAAAGTCTTAATAAGGTATTATATAACATTTTATACAAAAAGGTAACAGAAAATTACTATTAAAATGCTCATCAAGTCATTAATTACAACACATATCACTGATTTGGAACAGTGAACTTTGCATTTCCCAATGAAGAAAGTTGTTATTTTTTAAAAATTTATTTTGAAATAACTTACCAAAATTTTCAAATTCAGAACAAAAAATTATATAACATCAATTTAAGTTTTCAAGCATGCTCACATTTTACTACAATACTCTTTTCTCTTTTATGTTATATTTTCTGCCTCTTGTTTTTTCTATTTCCCTCACTTTATATATGTATGTATATAAGCATGTATTCATGAATGCATATAAATAACTGACATTTACTTGTAAGGATCCTGGACAGCAGCAGCCATATGAAGAATCTAATGTGGTGCTGGATAAGATAAGAATTCCTGGTATCTAGTAGCCAAGTGGTGAAGCTAATATTGTGCCACATTAGGGAGGGCAGGCTTTCACACATGTAAATCTGGCTCCCTTAAAAGGAGACAACACTGGATCAGGTGTTTCTCTGAAGAGAATGGGCTCCAAGGTGCCGGTCCCAGGTGCTTCAGATCTCAAGCGGTTCAGTGGTTGTGGTTTGTAGCTTGGGAATGTTTTGCTTTTTGTTTAAAGTCCACTAATGGGACCCAGTCTTGATTTTGAAATGAGGAAAGCAGATCTGCCTGGAATGGATGCTGAACTAAGCCACCTTGGATCCTTGGGACCTCATGCCCTTCCTGGGAAGAAGATAAGGAGATAGGGTGAAAAGAGAGTGACTGGCAGGGGCAGGAGGGGGAAGGGAGTTTGAACAAGGGGATGAAAAATGAGACTTTATTCATAATAAAAAAGAAAAAATAATAAAATAAAAATACAAAAAGAGAGACAACACATTAAGGCCAATCTTTTTCTCCTCCCCAGGTTCCCTCTCTGCTCCCTGCTCAGTAACTCCCTTGAATAAACTCTTGTGTGGCATCTGATGGTGTATTTCGCTTCTCATTCACAAAATCAACATTACTGATGCTTACATATCAACAGAAAGCTGAAACATGTTCAATTATTAAAAATATGACTCAATGATTTTGTTAAAATATATTTTTTTCTTTATTGCCTTTTACACATCACTTAGTAAATGTGAGTATTATTCTTAATTATTATCACTTTAATCAGAGGTAGGTTCTCACTCTTCATTTTATTTATAACCCAGATTCTACTTGAAAAGTGCAAATTATTCAGTGTGTAGTATATTCTCAACCTCTGTGTCTCTGGGGTTTTCTCACATTCACATTCAGTTTATATACTTGTTCACAGTACCACAAAGGGGATGGTATAGCAATTGTCAGTAACAAGTTTCTTAACATGTGTCATTTTTCCATTTGTTATTAATCAAAAGTATGTGGAAGATAATTCTACCCACTGAGTGACAGCCCTGGATGGACCTGATGAGTTTATTGTTACTATAATATCTCATTTCATTCTAAGTATACTAATGGTTATTTCCTCCCAAAGTGAAAATTTTTTTCTCTATGTACTATTTTTATTAATTTATTATTTTCATGTGTACTTGCCTGCATATATATGTATATAATGTATATGGTCACCTATTTATGAACCGACTGTGTAACCATATAAAGCATTATTCAGACCTGGGGAGATTTCTCAGTGGTTAATAGTGCAGGTTGCTCTGGAAAAGAGCCTAGGGTTGCTTCCCTACACCCATATTTTCCAGCTCACAACCTTCCATAATGCAAGTTCTTAGAGTTCTACCACCTCTTCCAGCCTTTTCTGGTGCTTACATTTGCTTACACACACTGGCACATGCACATAATTAAAAGTAAAATAGATCTTTAACAATAATACATTAGCATAAATAGCTGAAGTTACAACTGAACTTAAAGTTTGTCTGAGCATTCTCTTATCTCTGGTTACAGTTCCTTCCTTCATCAGTGCAGAGGTTTATATATTTGCTTTGCCTCACATCCAAGATAAATCCCATTGACTTTTGTAAATCAACACTTAATGACACGAGTGTCTTGCACATTCCTAAAACATCCACAGCCCCATGCCAACTAGCTCCAGTTACCACATACATATGTATTTAAAAGTCTCTTGCTCACTTTTGCACTGTCTCACTGTTTTAGTTACTCTTTTATTTCTATGACAAAACCTCATCACCAAGGCAAAATATAAAAGAAGACATTTAACTTGGGAATACAGTTCCAAAGGTTGGAATCCATGACTATAATGGTGGGAACATGGCAGCAGCCAGACAGGGTTTGCACTAACATGATATCTGAGAATTTGCATCTTATTCACAAGCATAAATTAGAGAGACCAAACTGGGAATGGCTTTAGCTTTTGAAACCTCAAAGACTACCATGAGTGATACATCTCCTCCAACCTGGTCACACTTGAAAATCCTTTCCAACTGAAGACCAAGTATCCAAGCATATGAACCTGATGAACATACACTCTCATGCAAACTATCATACTCACTGTATTTCAAAGACTCTACCTGTCCTCTGGGATCTGTTCTCTATAATCAGAGGGAATAGAGATCTTTAAAGTTCTGAAAGGCTTCTGTGCTTTCCCAGTCATAACCAGATCTTTTTTCTCCTTTTTATTTATCCTTTTTCTTTATATTATGCATCTTCATCCTCATCTCCTACCCTCTTCCCTTAGTATCCACCCTCAGCACTTTCGGTGAATATCATTCTTTAATAAAGGAACTGTCGTGGCCTATGGCATGCATCTTAGAAGTAGGCAGGGAAGTCAAGGCATACAAACAAACATAGGGGAAGGAGGTTGAAGTAAGTGGACACATGATTCAGCCACCCAAAAAAGCAAGATGTAAAGAAATAATAGGTAAGCCATGGATCACATGGCAGGACAGATTAATGGAAATGGGTTGAGTTAACAAGGGAGACCTAGCCAGCAATATGCCTGAGCCATAGGCTGAGCAGAATGTAATTAATATAAACATCCGAGTCATTGTTGGGGGCTAAGCAGTAGGTCTGAACCATGGGGCTAGTTGGTCTGAGACTACAGGTCTGTGAGTCTGGACCACTGGCTTGACAGGGTGAAACCTCTTGTTACATCACCACCCCCCAAAAAATATTAAAAAAAGAAGGAGAAGGAAAAAAATATATCCCCTCATGGAAGCTTTGTATGAGTCAGTGAGTCACTTAGTAAAGCTTTTTAACTGTATATCTTTACTTGCAACTGTTCATTGCGAAGTCACTGGTCTGGTTCAAGGCCACTGGTTTCTGCTACACTATTGATGCTGAGTCCTCCTGGAACTTCTCTTGTTTATTCTGCTGTTGTCATGTTGTGGAAATTTGCAGCTTTCAGTTTACAGGATGGTTAATCAGATCTTCTGATCCAACTGAGGTTTCCTTACTGCTCTACTTGTGCTGCAGCCATAATGCTAGGTCAAAGTTCTTTTTCAGGAGAAAATATAAGAGTAGTAAATTGACTAAATGTGTGTGTGAGTGTGTATGTGTGTGTAGTCATTAGTCTTCCTCAAAGTATTGTATAGCTCTCTAAAGATGTATTGGATACTCTAGCATAAATACTTTTGGTTGGTATCAAGTTAATTTTATTTTTACCCAAGAGTTATTATATTGGATTTTTATTAATCCCAAATTTTATAATGCATAAATGGTACATGATCTTATTACCTATCATTTCTCTCCTTCATCTCCCTCCTCATTTCCTCCCCAAACCTGTCATCTTTCCTCCACATTCAAGTCATTGCTTCTTCTTCTTCTTCTCCTCCTCTTTTTTTTTCTCCTCCTCTTCTTGGATAACCCACTAAGTACAATTTGTTCTGCCTATATGTGCATGAGTATGAGTTGATTCACAAGCGTATGGGAAACCTACCACATGCCACCTTTTAAAATACTGATTCTTACTCTCCCTGCAACCCCAAACTGCCAATGTACAATCCAAACTTAACTGCATCTTTTAAATTTTGCATTGTGAACCCATAAACTATGTAAGCAGATGCCAATCTCCAAATTTCCCTAAATGCTTTATCTGGCAGAGACAACCATGCCACTCCTACATAGCCTTAATGATAATGTCATTATTATCATATTTTTTTTAGTCACAGTTTATTCTTGGAACACTCACAGCTCATTTTTTTGCCTTATACTTATGATTAAATTTAGGTACAAATAGAGTCTGATTATAGCAAGATCTTCTTGAAGAGGATATGGTTTATAATTTGGAAATTTGAAAGTATAGCTGTCACTCTAGAGTTGCATATGAAGCAATGTGTATAGGAGTAAAATTTAAGACTAAAAACAATTTCATAGGTAATGGTGAATTCACCTAGGTTATGTAATTTACAGCGTGATGCACATCCTTTAAATGTCAAAAGTGTTAAAATCTTTTACTTTGGCTAATCAAGTCCTAGATTCAATGATGAGTATATTAAACATGGTTAAAATAACAAGCTTGATCATGTATTTTATAGAGTACGATATGATGTCTGACAGGAATGAATTACTGAATTAAATGTGTTAGTTTATACTTCCTCATGCAACCACTATGTATATTCTCAAAAATTTCTTGGTGCTTAATAATGTGACAGAAGAGAGAACATTGAGGTCTTTTTGCAATTTTTGTGAGGTGAAAGGGACAGAAGTTAAGTCATTAATACAAGCAATTATTTTAATTTAGGAAATAAATATCAGAATGATGGGGAGCAGGTAAAAAGGGCCAAATTAAAGCCCTAAAATTGTTCTTCTTCCAACAAGGTAGTAGGCCTAACCCAATTATTCATCTCTACAACAATTACTAAAGGAAGTGTCATCATTAGAGATGTAAAAAGTGAATGAACATTGATTTGTGTTATATCCCCATTAAACATTTCTACTTCCCAAAAAGATAAGTGAATCATGGACTGGCCATAAATTTGTAAAACTTTAGTTATTAGGTTACAACATTGTAACTTTATTTCTAAAACAATAAGGATGTTAAATGTTTGCCAAACTCCTCATTTTCTGCACCCAATTGCAGCCAGGGAGAATCTAAGAAAATCAGACATGTTTCCTACAGCAAACACACACACATGTCATGTCCCTGTTCAGTAATAGTTAACAACCACCTGAAACTCAAACGCATCAGATGATTTCCTCTTTCCTTCTTGAATACCATTTGCTCACTCTACTAATTACAGTTCTTGAGATAGAGACCAACTCCTTTTATTTACTGAGCTCTAAATAACTTTGTGGTGTCGTTGTTTGATTTGTTTGTGTATTTGTTTGAGAGTATAAAGTAGCCACATAGCAGAGGGGAAACTGTTTATGCAATTTGTGACCCTGGCTGTTTTGGCTTCTGGTATATCTGCCTTTATCTCACTATGTAGCCTAGGCTGACCTGGTATCTGGGGCTCATGCCTCTATTTCCTAAAGGTGAGCATGATAAGCAGGGACATGTTCTCCTTCAAAAAGGCTTTATTTGTACTTTATCAAATGATCTTCATTTTTAAAATATTTTCCCTGACAAATTCACCAAAAAAATTTCATGCATAAGTTCCTGAAATCCCCAGCCTTTGACCAGAGAAGTACCTACAGAGGATGTTGTTCCTTACATTTTCTGGTTTATAAAGTCAATTACAGAATGAACATTTATAGAAAATCTGAACTCTGCATTTTTCCATCAAGTTCCTTAGCAATAGCTCTTATTTCATTCCTAGATTTCTTTTGCTTCTTTCTACTTATTGGATATCCTCCATGGATCAGTGTATGCCAGGCTTTTTCTTTTCACCTGCATTCTTTCATGTGCATATTGCTGTGTTTAAAACAAGTTCACCAAAAAGAATCACAGTGATAACAAAGACTTCAGGTATATTTTTGGGGGGAATCTGCTGTTGATCCTATTACTCAAAGTTCATTGTCTAACAAGAAAATGATATGCAGAATCCTTGGCCAGAACTCCAAATACTAACTGTTAAATACTAAACAACCTACAGGATCCTTCTTTATATAAGAGAATTAAGGATCAAATAAACACCCAAATATAAGGGATATTGATTAAATTTTTTGTTTCTGATAAAACAAATAACAACAAATAACAAAACACCCCTCTGGTCATGATCCAATAGTACAAAAGTGTAGGAAATGCACAACTAAATCTTTTATATTAATTACACTTTTGCACCTATGTGTGTCCCCTTTACTTGGGTACAAGCATGCAAAATAAGTGACAACTATTCAGGGGAAACACATGTCTTTGTGGTCAGAAAACATTCCTTCCTTGCTCGGATATTATCTTAGAAAGGTTAGAGAAGCATAGCAATATTCTGGTGAAATGTCTCTGCATTCTCGTCTTTCCTCTGGCGGCAGCCATCAGGTGAGCCAAGATGGGTGCATACAAATACATCCAGGAGTTATGGAGGAAGAAGCAGTCAGTCGTGATGTACTTTCTTCTGAGGGTCCGTTGCTGGTAATACTGCCAGCTCTCCAGCATCACAGGACCACATCTCGCCCCACCCGGCCTGATAAAGCTCGAAGGCTGGGATACAAGGCCAAGCAAGGTTATGTCATCTACAGGATTTGTGTCTGCCATGGTGGCCACAAACGCCTGGTTCCTAAGGGTGCAACTTACGGCAAGCCTGTCCATCATGGTGTTAACCAGCTCAAGTTTGCCCGAAGCCTTCAGTGTGTTGCTGAGGAAAGAGCTAGACGCAATTGTGGGGCTCTGAGAGTCCTAAATTCTTACTGGGTTGGCGAAGATTCCACATATATATTTTTTGAGGTTATCCTCATTGATCCATTCCATAAAGATATCAGAAGAAACCCTGACATCCAGTGGATCACCAAGCATAGATAGATGTGTGGGCTGACATCTGCTCACCTGACTGCAAGAGTCAGGGCCTTGGAAAGGGCCACAAGTTCCGCCACACAATTGGTGGCTCTCGCTGTGCAGTCTGGAGAAGGCGTAATACTTTGCATCTCCACTGTTACCACTAATACACGTAATATTTGTAAAATTCATGCCCAATAAACAATTTAGGACCGTCAAAAAAGAAAAGAAAAGAAAAGAAATGTCTCTGCATTCTCACACCTATTGTCTTTTCCACAAGTTGGTTTACACAACAAAGTTTAATTAAACTTACAGAAGAAATTCAACTTAACTTCTCATCTGATCTTAAACTACAGAGTGAAAAATGAGTTCTTCTGGTAAGCTTAAGAATTTTACATATAATAAGGAAATAGAAGATATTAGACAATAGAGCAATGATTAAAGATATGCAGCTAGAGTGTTTTGAAGACAGAAAAGATTCACCTGTCAAGGAATATTGGTAGCTGTCACGCGCACCCTTGCCAGCAAGGAAAGCGCAACACCCAGGATCTTCTTTGAGCAGTTTATTCGGGACCTTTACAATTGTTCTCTCTTTGTTCTTCTCTCTGCTTCTCCTTCTCCTCTCCAGGGAAACCCCGCCCACTGACTAGAAACTCTCAGAGCATCCAATCCCAATAAGCCATGTGGGCACAGCTCATAGGTCCACATACACAACAGCAAACCATGCCCCAGGCTCAAGCCAAATAAAGAGTTGTTTATCAAAAGAGAGCACTCACCCACGGGGAGGTGGGTGGAGGCAGGAAATCAGCACCATCTTTAGAGTGTAGCAGCAGGCAGCTCTCTACATCTCCCCCTTATTTAATAATTTAAAAATTAAGTAAAAGCAGCGGGCAAGAGCAGAGGCCTAATCCCCACTGTGCAAGAGGACTTGTGCTATCCCTAATCCAGGTGTCATCCACTCAGACAGAGACAGACCTGTCCGGCACCCGTTTTCATGAGGACAGGATAGTGGGTGCCAACCTGTATGCAATTAGACATGCTCTTCATGAAACCTTTCCTAGGCAAAACCATGTGCAGTGCTTAGCCTCGCAACCCGTGCCAAACATTACTCTTTCAAGGCAGTAAGCCAAACGTGTGGGGGCTGTCCCGCCTCAATGGCAGTGAAGGCTTGAACAATCATGGCCATGCTCCTACGTTGTGTGAACCTCATTTTGCAGATGCACCACAGGCAAATCAGAATTATCAACACCATCAAGCCAGCCAGAACACCCATTCCCGCCCATTCCTTCAGATGATTGAGGGCGGTGGACATCCATCTCGTCAGTCCTTCAGCAACTCCAGGGTCCACTTGAGTTGAATTGACAGCAACTATTGCAGCTCTCAACTTCTCCATGGTCGCTTCGAATTCACCTGACCAATTTCCTGTAAAATAACTTGACACAACTTTAGACAAATTTGCAGCATAGGAAAATTTTTCATAGTGAATAGAAGTCATGCATAGGGCCTGATACTGCCATTCGCATCCCAACTGAGCCATCTGCCAGAGGACATTAACCTCCTCTTGCACCAGGTCAATCCTTTGGTGGGCCAACATCAGCCCGCCTTTAAGCTGGGCAGAAATGCCTCTTTGAATGTCTAAGGCATGTCAGACACATTGTTAAGTGTTTGAGCTGTCTGGATGGTGTGACTCATAGCAATGGCGGCCGTGGTGGTCCCAATTGCGGCTAGGGAAATGGCTGTAACAACAGCTGTAGTAGTGCCAAAATCACTCCTAGCTCTAAATAAGCTCATGGCATTAGGGCTTTGTACCGGGATGGGTACCCATTCCAGGGCCAATCCTCGCCCTCAAATTCAGCATCATACTTGTCATTTCGGACCTTCCTGGTTAGCTGTTCTGGTATCCACACTGGATCTTGCTGGTCCTGAGGAAAGACACAAACAGAACCTCTCGCCCATGTAAGCAATGGATCAGGACCATGCCAGTGGCCCATGAAAATATCCTTCCATTTCACCATGCCTCTGTGGCTAGGGGTGAGAATCAGATGTTTATCTGCCACAGAGCGGCCATCAACATCCAAATTTAAAACATTAAGGGTAAACAGAGCTATAAATAGTCTTTTTTGGGGGTGCGGCGGTGGCCTATTCCCCCTTTTTGTTTTTGTAAGCATTCCTTCAGCGTGCAATGAGCACGTTCCACTATGCCTTGTCCTTGTGGATTGTAAGGCAATTCATGAGTTACTTGTACATCTATTTGTCTGCAGAATGCAGTAAACTGTGTTCCAGTATAAGCAGGGCCATTGTCAGTTTTTACCTGCAGGGGCTTTCCCCAAGCTGCCCAGGCCTCTAGGCAGTGCACAATGACATTGCATCCCTTCTCTCCTGACATGGCAGTGGCATGCAAGATACCAGAGCACGTATCTACAGAAACATGTGCATACTTCAAAGAGCCAAATTCAGAAATGTGAGTAACATCCATTTGCCATACTTTTAACAGCAAGATCCCTCTGGGATTAACACCTAGGGAAGGTGGGTGGTGATACACCACACACTTGCCATAGTACCCCTGTGGGTTGTCTGAATGTGGATAAAAGGCATAGGGCAAAATCTTTTCCTTCCTCAATCCTATTTAAGCAGGCATCCTGCAACCTCTGTTCAACTACCTGCAGTGCTTTTCTGGCTTCCACTGTCATCACTTGCGTGGAGTCTAAAGCTGACTCTCCTTTCAGAATGTCATAAATGGGTTTCAATTCACAATTTGCAATCCTAAGATAGCCTCTAATCCAATCAATATCTCCCAACAGCTCTTCCTCCAAGTCGGTAGACTCAGGAGTTTCTATATCAGCAAGGTCGGGATACAACTCTCTCCCTTCACTCTGTCCTTCTTCACTGCCTGCCCACTCCGATCTCTCCTCCCAACATCTCCAAGTTGGCCTGTTATCAGCTTCAGGTGGCCTTGGCAAATGGAACCACACCTGCCTAGAACCAATCCACAGGTTTTGATCTTCCGTGGAAACAAAAGCAGAAACTCTTTTCCCAAGTAACATATTCTTATAAACAGATTTCAAAGTCAGGATATCTTTAAAGTATATGCATTTGTTTAATTTAGCAGCCTTAGTAATCAGTTGTCTCTTTGCAGTTAGCTCACTAAAAGTTAAAAAAATTACGAGAAAATGCAATAACCACAATCCAGACTCTCTGTTTATCTGCCATCTTTATGTGGCTTTTTTATCTTTATTTCCTTCCCCATTTAGAGGTTTTGAGAGTCTAAATCTGTTTTATTGAGAATCCTAAATCATTTTTCAACTCAAAGAGCTTTTAAAATGTTGCTATCACTTTAAATGCTGACTCCGCCCCCTTGGCTGCTTTTCAATATGGTGTAGGAACCCACGAATCTCTCCCACTGCTAGCAAGCAGAGAAGACTCAGAAAAACCTTAATGAAGCAGCTCCTTAAGAGCCAAAAAAATTGGATGTGAGGTTGAAGACCCCTTCCTTGTATAACCTTTAATTCCTACCTTAAAAATCTTCTTGGAGCCCTTACCAAACAGCCCCAGATTTGATAATGCTTTTACTTTCACTTTGAGCTCAAGTTTGCAACTGCTGTTGCTTTCACTTTAAGCCTAAATTTGCCGTGCGCCTTTAAGCTCAAGGTTGCCATGCATCCATGGCTACAAGAGGTTACACCCACTCGTCAGTGAGCTCCCTCTTCTCCGCCTTATCTACAGGTCAGAGCTACCCGCTTTTATTGCGGATCCCAATTTACCTGGGACTTACCGGTCGACCCCCCAACTGCAGAAAGTTCTGATGCCTGAAGCTCGCAGGAGTTGCTTCTCCCCGTACGAGCCACCACTTGTCGCGCACCCTTGCCAGCAAGGAAAGCGCAACACCCAGGATCTTCTTTGAGCAGTTTATTCGGGACCTTTACAATTGTTCTCTCTTTGTTCTTCTCTCTGCTTCTCCTTCTCCTCTCCAGGGAAACTCCGCCCACTGACTAGAAACTCTCAGGGCATCCAATCCCAATAAGCCATGTGGGCACAGCTCATAGGTCCACATACACAACAGCAAACCATGCCCCAGGCTCAAGCCAAATAAGGAGTTGTTTATCAAAAGAGAGCACTCACCCACGGGGAGGTGGGTGGAGGCAGGAAATCAGCACCATCTTTAGAGTGTAGCAGCAGGCAGCTCTCTACAGGTAGCCTCTAGTAGCTTAAGATAGTGCAATGCCTCTTGATTTCCTAACTTGAGAATAGCTCAATGAACTCTCAATTTCCTGACCTTTATACATAAAGGGATATGTAAAGTTGTCCCATACTTATTAATTTCATCCTTTGTTATATCAAAGAAGCAAAACAAATCTGAAGGAGGATATTTATTTTTATGTGAGTTATTAGTGTAAGGAATAGTCATTGCTCTAGCAGAGCAACTAGGATTAATTCCTAGAACACATATAGCAGCTCACAACCATGTGTAAGTACGATGCCAGGGAATCTGATGCTTTTTCCTGACCTTCATGGGCACTACATACACGTATATACACATGCGCATATATACAGTAGATATGCACTTATGCAAATTCTAATATACATAAAATAATAAAATTTAAAAATAAAAAATTATTAGTTTGCATCTTATTAAAATTGAAATGAATCCTCCAAAAGCTTTACTCAGATTCTCTCAATACTAAGATCAAAAAGCCACAGAAGTATACAGTGGTACACTTGAAAGCCTCATCTCTAAGGGTGTCATGCTACATTATACTAGAACTTATAAAACTTTTCTCTTCTGCTATATTAAACACAAATATTACTGGGTATGTGCAAACAACATGTAATGCAGATGAAGAAATTGGTTTGTTCATGACCTCCATGAACATCAATAATATTATTAACAGATTTTTCATTGTAATACTGTATACACAAAACCCGCACAGATTTTATCCAAGAAAGATTAAGAGAAATTTTACTCTGGAGCTATTTTGTATGACAATGGACAGAGAAAATAGATTTAGTATGGAAGCATCAATAAAATTAATGAAAAAAGACAAAAACTTAAGAGGAGGAAATGACTTCTACATCTTGAAAGCTTCAATAAGCAAAGTGTCAATCTTCATGTAATTGAGTTGCTTGAATATAGCTCATCTCAGATAATTCAAATTCTTGGTGCTGTGAGTGTTTGTCTTCTAATGAAAACACAAAGAATGGAGGTGTATGTACATAGCAGGTATGCTAGCTGACACTGGAAGAAAGACTTCTTCCATCATTGCTAGAATGTGCAGCAAATGTGACAAGTAAGGAACTCTACATAATTTATAATTACAACAGATATGGCTTTATAAAGATAAGACTCTTAAAAGGTAAGAATTGGAAGCTAATGTAATGTTGAAGCCAACTGTATATAGCTTCAGCTATCAACTAGACACTGTCCAGAGTTATCTACAAGAGTCTGAAATGGGGCACTATCAAGATAATGTGGCTTTTAGGCATGTCTGTTGACTTTTTCTAGGTTGCTAGTTATATAGAAGATCCCACTTATTGATTGTTGATCTTAGTGTCTGTGCTACTGGGGTTAAATATTAGCTCAACTATGTTCATAGCAGCATGATTCATAATAGCAAGAACCTGGAAACAACCTAGATGCCCCTCAACTGAAGAATGGATTAACAAACTGTGGTATATCTACACAATGGAGTACTATGCAATGGTAAGAAAAAACGATATACTAAAATTTGCAGGCAAATGAGTAGATTTGGAGAATATTCTCCTGAGCAAGGTCTCACAACCCCAGAAGGATAAGCAGAGAATGTACCCACTCATTAGTAGATCTTAAGCAAAAGCAATCTTATTTTATTGAAAGAGGGGAAATCTTTAGTATCAATGCCTTGGATCTTCAGCTTTTCTTACAATGATACTATTTGGAACCAGTATCCATCTGCATTTGGTCTCCTAAAATTCCACTGAATTTGCTACTGTACAATCCACTTCTGAGAATTAAATACAATCAATAAATAAGAAAAAAAAGAAAAGTTAAGTGACAGAAACTTTGAAAAGGCACAGCATTCTCGGATGAACTCAGTCCAGTCAAAGAGAGTGAGGGGAGATTATATAAGCAAAGGGGTGATGATCATAATGGGGAAATCCACAGAGACAGTTGAGCTACTGGGAGCCCATGGGCTCTGGACTGACAGTTGCAAACCTGCATGGGACTGAGCTAGGCACTCTGAGTGTGGAAGACAGTATGTGGCGTGGGCAGATTGTGAGGCCTCTGGCAGTGGGTCCAGGATTTATCTCTGGCTCATGAACTGGATTTTGGAGCCCATCCCCTATAGAGGGATACATTGCTCAACCTTCATATAGTGAATGGATTTAGTCCTGCCTCGTCTTGATATGTAGACTATATTGACTCCCTGTGGAAGTCCTTACCATCTCTGAGAAGTGGATGAGGGGTAGGCTGAGGAGAAGCTGGGGGCTAGTTGGAGAAGGGGAAGCAAGGGAAACTGGTCGGTATGAAAAATTTTAAAATAAAATCTTTTAAATAAAAAAATGAAACTTTCAAAAAAAATAGATGGGAGATCCCAACCAACTGTGGGCAGTTTTGTTCCTGGGAAAATAGGAGTTGTGTAAGAAGTCTGATCCAGAGTAGGAACAAATAAACAACATTCCTCATTAGTATCTTTTTTCAGTTACTTCTTTACTTCACCCAAAGATAAGCTAGAGGTTGTTAGACAAAATAAATTCCGTCTCTTTCAAGTTTGCTTTTAATCACTATGTCTACCACAGCAAGAGGAAGATAACTAGGACATGTCCCAAACAAAAAATATTAACTAGGGTCATGGTCAAATCATATAGTTTATGGGATAATTCAAAATGACCAATGTAAGTATAAACATTTACACCCTGATTTAGTGAACAAAAATAAGAAAATAAATAAATGTTTAGGAATTTCACAAACTTATGTGAGGTGGCTGTGATTACTTGAATTTTGCAATCACCACAAATTAGTAGTTGAAGTGCCACTGATCACCACTGTCTCAGCATATGGTCATAGCTAGAGGCAGGTTATTTATGTAGGTAATGATAGCTAATTGATATTAAATAGTGTAGATGTTAACAAAATACAAACAGTGTTTATACAAGAATAAAAATATTCGACATGTGTATAAACCAATGAACAACAAAGTGACAAATATAGCAAGCAGCCTATTACAAACCAAGCACAAGAATCTGGAATATACCCATCCCAAATAAACTTTAGAAACACTTCTTTGTGAATGTCTCCGTATCATGCTTTTAATCCCAGGACTAGCAGTAAAATTTCTGCTGTAATATAATTTAGTGTCTGGCACTTAATTGTAGTAGAAATGGATATAAGTTAAATTTGCCTGTGAAATTACTGTGTATGATATAGAAAATGGGGTTACTCTCTTAATATGAATTTGTTGAGAAAATCTTAAAATTATATAAGAAATTATTTTGGATTTGGTCACCTACTAAAAGTATTTAACTCTTAAAACTTACAATGGTAGGCCATCTTCAGGGGAAAAGAAAGCCTAAAAAGATTTCTGAACATGTTCAAACAATTGTTAAATTTGTTTTTGCCCTTCATGAGACATGAGTGTGTCTTTAATTATTACATGTTAGTTTTCAAGTGGATTAAAGTATTTCTGCCCCTTGTGGTGGCACACATCACCTATAGGATTGGCTGAAGGAGGCAGAGGCAGGGGGATCACCAATTAAAGAATTTCTATGATTAAATTGTATAGTCAGTCACTAGAGACTAAAAAGGCTACATTATTTATATACTATATTTGAACTGGATCATGACATACTTTGTATCAAGTGACCAAGGCACATATTTTATTGGGTCATTAAACATAAATCTATAAGCAATTACTTATTAAAATTATACTTGCCTTCACCACCAATAATTTTCTGTAAAGGTAGGAAAAAAAGACCAACTATATTCTCACATTAAAATTAAAAAAAAATATACAACTCTTAATAAAAATTTTCCTCTATGTATTTGTTGCTTTCCTTGTTATGACAAATTACTTGATAGAAGTAATTTAGGGAAGCATGGTTTAGTTTGTCCCATAGCATCAGAGCATTTGGTGTAGCCAGGTAAAGAAGGCATGAGATAGTTTCTTTTGGACAGTGTGAACCTGTGATGTGGCTCCTCACATGCTGGCCAGACCAGGAAACCAAGGGCCAGACTGGGACAGAAGCAGATTTAACTTTGAAAGATCTGTCTTATTGACTCACCTATACCAGGCAGTGGCCAAATTCCCATGTTTCTACAACTTGTCAAAAATGCCACCAACTATAGGTAAATGTTCAAACATGAAGGTCTACATAATGAGTACATTATATTTGTATCCAGCAAAAGTAGTATAATATAAAGAAAATAGAAATGAAGTGAAGACAGTCTGGCTAGTGTAGCTCATAGCTATTGCAGTAGAATACAGTTTGGTCTGGAGGTCATTTGTGATTGCCTAAGAGAAACAACAGTATTTATACATCACATTTAGATTCAGTTAACTGGTAATATACAGAGAAATGTTCAGAGCAAATTTATATTGAATGGAAGTTCTTTTTTTATTAAATGTAACAACAGTCTGCTGATCTGAGTTTGTGAACATTTAATTTAAATTCAAAATAGATTTATATTAGCACAATTATTAATTAAAAGCCACAAACCTATTGAGTTTAAAATTCTTCATGAAGTGATAGGCTAATTATTTGTTATTGAAAAGAGTAATACATATTCAACTGTAGAATCTATCTCATGCAAACCATTTCTCTGATCTGGTATTATGAACAATAATACAGACATTATTTTCCTCAGTATCCATTTGTACATACTTGATTTAAATTCCTTTGGGACTAGAATCTCTAAGGCTGTTGGTCTGAGATATCCCAGATTTTAGTTATAATATACTGTGGTTTTGTCTCTATACACATGTGTTAATTTTATAGTCTAAACAGGCTGAACATTTTCTCTTTTCTTACCATAACCTTTAACTGCTTGATCAGTTTTTGATTCTTTGCTAAATTTAAGTGACAATAGCTGGCTTTCATTCTAAAATAAGCTGCAAGATGTAGCTTTTCTATTTATTTCCACACTTCTAAAAACAAATCCCAACATGATCTGAGAGTTTTTGTTAATTGAACCGTAAAAATGGTACTCCAATTAATCATGCTATTACTTTACTTAGGTATGCCCTGTAGTATTTGAAAGAATCCATTTAAGACAAGTGATATACTCATTAGCATTCATTCTAATTTGGCCAGTAAAAATTTCCTCAGAAGTCCACAATATAATCATTGATAGGTCTGTTTCTATTTTGAAATATTTAATAACATTGATCACACATACATTATAGTATTAGACTTTATAATGCCTTAAATATGTTACTTCCTTATCATAGTGTATTAATGGCCAAGTCTTTAAGATTTACAAAAATTTAGATTTATGCTCACTAGACCTAATTAATCTTAATGATTTCACTGTATTTTGGCCAGATAGTTACTGGCTAGTAATTTGTTTCCTGTAAATTTAGTCTGTATAATAACTCTGTTAATCCACTTCTGCTCTTAAGTAAAACATGTACTGTAACAAGTATGATTTTAATAAGCATTGGTGTTATTTTCTACTGCATAACTAAAAGCCAGTCAGATTGACCATCTAGCTCAGCTAGCCAATGGCTGATTTCCAACTAAATCCCAAGCAGTAAGTTGCAGTCCTTTCACTATAACAAAGACTGTCTATCTATAGTATGCTAATTTTTGTTGGAAAGTATTCCAACCACAGATAGGAAAAATATCAAAATGTAATCAGTATATCTAGTCTTTTCTTTGTTATTGTTCTTCATAAAGAGCACAGTACAGCAAATACAAGCTTGGTATAATTTTTATCATTCTAGGTCTTTTACATATTTGAAAATGATTCAAAAAGGAGTTTACAAAAATATACTATGCCATGTTACATAAGAGATTTCAGAATGTTTTGGTTTGTCATCTGATGGAAAGTTGTATAACTATTGCCCTACAGATATCCAGAGTGACCCCTCCATTCTTCTACAGATTTTAATATTGAACAGTCTAAGGCTGATTGAGATTCATATCATAGACACAAAACCCTAAATGAATGTACAACTAGACTCTGGTTTAGATCTTTATATTTCAACATTTAAAGAACATTGGTTTCTGTGTTGTCCTTTAAAACCATAAAGAAACCTTCATGTATCTTTTCCCAAGTCCATGATTTTATATCAACTATTGCTTAAATCAGCAAGATTTACTTTCTGTTGTTGAAGCCTGAAAAAGAAAATCTGAGTATCACTGTTAGACTATTTTTTTTCTTTATAAACCAAAGTTCCTAGCAGAAGGCTCTCTCAGTTTTGACATAAAAAGGAAATAAAAATAACAAGATAAACAAAAACATACTTTAATAAGGATTCATATTTTCCTACATATGATTTGTAGAGTAGCTGACAAAATTTGAATTATATTCTCTAGTAATTTTCACTATTACTTTATATTTGATGATTTATATAAAGGAAAGAATTATTAGTTTATAAATTATATTGTCAATATTATAAGCCTGTTTTTCCTATATCATAAAGAATGATCATATATTCACTTTGTATATCATAAAGCAAAAGCTCATAATTAAATGGTCAAAGAATATTTGTTGTCTTTTAAATATAGCACTGAGAACATTTATTAGTTTTTTAAGTTATATATGAGTTTACACAAGAGACCCAAGCAATAATTCTTTTTAAAACAGTGAATGCAGTCCTTAAAATAAACTCTGAAGGCATAATCATCACTATCAATGTTCCTTTTTCCTCATGCCCCAAAAGAGCTCATGTAGATTTGCCCTTTATGAGCAATATAAAGACTGTTGACTACTTTTTGTGATGAAATGGCCTTTCAAAGTCTTACAAATATGTCAATATTGCTCATTTTACCAAGCCTTCTCCTCTCATCCATAAAGTACAGAGTAAATGCAATCTTTTATCTACTTCCTCTGCAAAGAAACTTCTTCTTGAATTTCATTAACCTTTTGGAAGCTCATTGTCTATTTATTACTTTTCTCAAAATCTCCCAGGCTTTTTAGTTATTTATGTCTGGTATTATTTAATGAAATGATGTCATAAAATACACATCAAAGAGATTATGTTTTACTCTATTATGAAAGATATGTACATATTTAAAATTTTTAAGATACAACTGAAATGTATGCCTACAATTTTATAAATAAATACAGGCACAAAAATGACATCTAAAATGTCATGAAAAATAAAAATCAGTAGAAACATGTCTGATTTTATTTAACAACAACAATAAGAAACCCAACTGTCATTACTGGGATTTGGATTACATAGAAGGTTATCTGTGACAAGCAGCTATAAATCTTTAACTTCACGGCAGTGTTCTGTTTCTGTTGATATTTATTCTTTGCCTATCTGCCCACGAAGAATTACTTTTAATTGTTAAAGGATTGTAAATATAGGCAAGAAAAATATTTGATTATAATTCATAAAATATTTATTGTTTCTTTTCATAGAAAACTTGCTGAACTTTACATTAACCATTAAGAATTACAGTGAATTCTGGGAGAGTCGGTTTCTGTTGGCTAGAATTTCTATTAATAGAGGCTGCTAAGAAACTGGGCTCCCTAGTTTCAGTGTTGTGCACAAATATCCAGACAGCAGAGGCCATAGGCGGAGCTGTAGTTGTAAAAGTACAAGGTGGATGTAATTGATGCATATCACAGTGAGATCAAGAACCGAGGTGGGAGATTTTGACACAAAGAGACCTTCTAAGATTCTGATGCTACTCTACCTCATAACCATAGGGAGAGAGTGTATTACGCTCTTAACTGATGTACCCTAGAAAATACAAATATCTTGTTAGCAAAAAGTTGTAGTTGTGAAGAAGAAAATTGCAAAATTTTATATACTTTATGAAAAAGAATCAAATTTCAAAAGAACACAATACAGTTTTTTTCTTTTTGATTTTTTTATTATGAATAAAGTTGTATTTTTTATCCATGTATCCCCTTGTTCAAACTCCCTTCCACTTCCTGCCCCTCACAGTCACTCTTTCTCCTTCCCTTCACTTTATCTCCTCCCCAGCAAGGGCAGGAGGTCCCAAGGTGGCTTAGTTCAGCATCTACTCTAGGCAGACTGAATGGAAGATATTTCTCTTGGATAAGCAGTCTACAATGCCAAACAAATCTTTTGTTATTTTCATCTTTTATAATTTGCAAACAACAATAGTTTGTAGTTTTCAGCATGCAGGTATAGCAGGTTTTATTAAATGTATATTTAAGAAGCTTATATATTTAATAAAATTATAATTGTCCTACTTGTCTTCTATTATATAGCTTTTACACACTAGTATTTATTTAACTCTTGGTTTGTGGTTTGTATTTTCTTTTTAAACATGGTTGACACCATGGCCCAAAATGGCCTCGAAATCAAGATCCTCCAAATTCTGTCTTCTAATTTCTGAGATTATAGACATGTATCACCATACCTGATTCATCTATGAATTATACTTATTTCACAGATTACTTTAAATTTCCATAAATACATAAATATAAACACATGCATACACTCATATATAGACAGATTGGAGTTGAAAAGGTGGCATTGCTCAGCTGTTCAGAACACTTGAACAAAGGGCCTCGGTTTGATTCCCAGCACATGTAGGTTCACAACTGTCTGTAATATCAGTTCTCAAGCTCCATCACTAACTCTGGCTTCTGTATACACATGCAGAACTTCATACCCATACTACATAGATAGAAAATGCAGATAAAATAATCATATGCATAAAAAAATTTTTAAATAAATTCTGTATAAATTGAAAAAATTGCTGATTTATATCAGGATAATTGTTAAAATTTTCCATCAAAGGTATCTCAGAGTAGATATTTTTATTAGGAGCTACTTTCAAGAGGGTCTCCTATTTTTATCAGGCAGAATTCCTGTTTCTTAACTTAAGTGTTCCTCCTGTGTCAGCCTCACAACTAGTCATGGCTCCAGCTGAGCAAATTCATACCCTTATATTCCAAATTTCATTTGGAAAAGCAGGAAATCCAGGATTGCCAAAACAATTTTACTCAACAAAAGAACCTCAAGAGGTATCACCATCCCTGACTTCAAGTTATACTATAGAGCTACAGTAATAAAAACAGCTCGGTAGTGGCATAAAAACAGACTTGTGGACCAATGGAATAGAAGTAAGGATCCAGACACTAACCCAAAAACCTATGAACACCTGATCTTTGACAAAGAGGCCCAAAACATTCAATGGAAAAAAGATAGTATATTTAACAAATGGTGTTGACATAGCTAGATGGAAGTTTGAAGAAAAATGCAAATAGATCCGAGCCTGTCACCCTGCACAAAACTCAAATCCAAGTGGATCAAAGACCACAATATAAGCCCAGCCACTTTGAACTTGATAGGAAAGAAAGTGGGAAACAAACTTCTACGAATTGGCACAGGTGACCATTTCCTAAATATAACACCAGTGGCACAGACATTAAGACCAACAATCAATAAGTGGGATCTCCTGAAGCTAGGAAGCTTCTGTAAAGCCAAGGACACTGTCAATAGGACAAAACAACAGCCTATAGAATGGTAAAAGATTTTGTCCAACCCTACAAGTGATACAGGACTAATCTCTAAGGTATATAAAGAGCTCAAGAATCTAGAGCCCAAAACCTTGAATAACCATATCAAAAAATGGGGTTCAGATCTAAAAAGGGAATTCTCAGCAGAGGAATTACGAATGGCTGAAAGGCACTTGAAAAAGTGCTCTTCATCTTTAACCATCAGAGAAATGCAAATCAAAACAACTTTGAGATACCACCTAACACCTGTTAGATTGGCTAAGATAAAAGGCACAGATCACAGCCTATTTTGGAGAGGATGCAGAGCAAGGGGAACATTATTACTCCATTGTTGTTGGGAGTGTAAGCTTGTTCAGCAACTTTGGAATGCAGTATGGTGGTTTCTCAGAAAATTGAGAATCAGTCTCCCCAAGGAACCAGCAATACCACTTCTGGGTGTATACCCTAATGAGGCACATACACACTCCAAAGGTATTAGCTCAACTATGTTCATAGCAGCATTATTTGTAATAGCAAGAAGCTGGAAACAACCTAGATGTCCCTCAACTGAAGAATGGATTAACAAACTGTGGTACATCTACACAATGGAATACTACACAGCAGTAAGAAAAACTGATATCCTAAAATTTGCAGGCAAATGGATGGATTTGGAGAATATCCTCCTGAGCGAGGTATTACAAACTCAGAAAGATAAGTAGGGGATGTACTCATTCATTAGTGGTCTCTAAACAAACAAGAAAAAAGCCAAGCATGCCCAAGCTGCAAACCACAACCACTGAACATCTTTGGATCAGAAACACCTTGGACTGACCCTTTGTATCCCACTCCACCTATCGGAACACCTGACTCACTCTTGAGGGCAGGGGTACAAAACTGGATTTGCCAGGAGTGGAGACTGAACTAAGCATTATTGGATCAGTGGGACCATGGGACTGTCTGCAGCCTGCCCAGGGAGGGGATGGGGAGTTGTGGAGAAGAGAAAATGATCTGATGTGGTGGGAGGGGGAAGGGACCTTGAATAAGGATATATAGGGATAGAAAAAAAAATTTAGAGGGAAAGCTGAACACAAAGTAATTTTATGTGTAGCAAATTATTTGCATTATCACCCTTGATAAGTCATGCTTATGATTTTTATTTTCTTTACAATTATTGTTAACTTATCAGCATTTTAAATTCAATTTACTGTTTTTCTTGATAAATACAAAATAAATAAAGAAAGAAAAAAAACAAAATCAACAGCAAAAATAAATAAATAAATAAATAAATAAATAGAAAACAACAAACAACAAGAAAAAGTCAAATCAAATGGAGCATGAGATAGTGATGGATATCCAGTAAGAATAAAATAAAGTAGATTTATTAAAACCACAAACAGCCCAAATCTCCTCACTGAATCAAACAGAATATCATAACAGACTAGAAATTGTGTGAACATGAGTATTTTTGTGAGTGATTCTCTAGATTTGCTATTCTCCTTGCATGAATGTTTGCTTTAGAGATAAAACCTTAGACTAAAAATGTTTGGCCTTAATGACAAAATTTTCTTATCATAACAAGATAAATGCCATAAGTACATATAGTTATAATCACATGCATTCTAATATAGAGATGAAGGAGAAGTGGCCTTCTTCTTCTCACCAGTAGTATAACATACTTTTGTCAAGCATATCCACATTGGATATACTACCTGATATTGGTCTGGGAATATAAGTGAGGTATATCAGATAAAGCCTTGAGATATCATAATACTTATGTTTAAATAATCTCTATTTCTTATTAATGTCATTGTACTGTTATTATCATATTAATATATTCCTGTATCCTATGGAAATTAAAATTTTATCATTGATAGATTGTTTACAGAGAAAATTATAGTATTTAAGTTATAAGTTTTAACACTAAGTATAATATCAGGCATCTATTGAGAGTCTTGTCAATTCATCTGACAGAGATAACATCAGATCCCTTTATAATATAGACTTCACTGAGAAAAATAGGATACAGCATTACATGTGTAAGTGGAATATTTTCTAAGAGAAAATCCCTTGTGTTCTATCTCAACAAATCTGAAGTAGTTGAAAGTAGTTAAAATTATATAACATGTGAACTCTCACTATAGCGAATCCAATCAATACAAGAATAACAGCAGACATATCTCACTTGGAAATTCAGTAACATATTTCTAAACAAATCAATCTTGTAAATAATTCATGATTAAACTGCGAAGCTGAAAAAGTGGAGAAAGTAAAAATAGAAAATACAATACATTTATTTTTTTCTTTATTTTCTTTGATTTCTTTCTTAATTTCTTCCTTGACCCAGAGATGGTTCAGCTGAGTGATGTTTAGTTTCCATGAGTTGGTAGGCTTTCTTTGGGTTTTGATGTTGTTGAACTCTAACTTTAGGCCCTGGTGATCCAATGTGTTACAAGGGATTATTTCCATTTCTTTGTATCTGTTGATATTTGCTTTATGACCAGTTATGTGGTCAATTTTGGAGCAAGTTCCATGAGGAGCTGAAAAATACGTATATTCCTTTACATTTGGGTGGAAGCTTCTGTAGATATCTATTAAATCCATTTGCATCATAACCTCTTTTAGACTCCTTATTTCTCTGCTGATTCTTTGTCTGGTTGATTTATCCAGGGTTGAAAGTGGGGTATTGAAGTCTCCCACTATTAGGGTGTAAGAATTCATGTGGTATTCGAGCTTTAGCAGTGTTTCTTTTACACAAGTAGGTGCCCTTATGTTAGGGGCATAAATACTCAGGATTGAAATCTCCTCTTGACCAATTTTTCCTATGATGAATAAGTAGTGACCATCCTGGTCCCTTTTAACTGCTTTTAACTTAAAGTCTACTTTGTTAGATATTAGGATTGCAACTCCCGCTTGTTTCTTAGGATCATTTGACTAGAAAATCTTTTCCCAACCCTTTATTCTAAGCCTGTGGCTGTCCTTGCTGTTAAGGTGTATCTCTTGTAGGCAACAGAAGGATGGATTCTGTTGTTGAATCCATCTTGTTAAAGTGTCACGTTTTATAGGAGAGTTGAGCCCATTGATATTAAGGGAAAGTAGAACTATTGATTGATATTTCCTGCCATTTTTGGTGGTAATTTGTTTGTATTTCCTTTCTCTGGAGTATTCTTCTGTGGAATTACTGATTGTTTGTGATTTCGTGTGTGTATCTGGGGTCCTTAGATTGGAGTTTTCCCTCTAATATTCTCTGTAGTGCTGGATTGGCAGATAGATATTCTTTCAGTCTGACTTTGATATGAAATATCTTATTTACTGCATCTATGGTAATTGATAATTTTGTAGGGTATAGTATTCTAGTTTGGCAGCCATGTTCTTTTAGCATCTGTATAACTTCTGACCAAGCCCTTCTAGCTTTCATCATTTCCATTGAATAGTCAGGCATTATTCTGATGGGTCTGCCTTTATACGTAAGTTGGCCCTTTTCTTTTGTAGCTCTTAAAATTTTTTCTTTGTTCTGTATGTTTTGTGGCTTTACTATAATGTGGTGCACTGAATTTTTTGGGGGTCATATCTATTTGGTGTTCTGTGAGCTTCTTGTATCTTTATAGGCGTTTCCTTCTTCAGGTTAGGGAAGTTTTCTTCTATGAATTTATTGAAAACATTATGTGTGCCTTTGAGCTGGTATTCTTCTCCTTCTTCTATTCCTCTTATTCTCAAATTAGGTCTTTTCATGGTGTCCCAGATTTCTTGAATATTTTAAGTTATGGCTTTTTTAGTTTTACTATTTTCTTTGACTGATATATCTATTTGAGCTACTGAGTCTTCCACTTCAGAGATTCTGTCTTCCATCTCTTGAACTCTGTTTGTTATGCTTGTATCTGTGGTTCCAGCTTTTTTCTTCAGATTTTCTCTTTCCATCTTTGCCTCATTTTGTGTCTTTTTTATTGCTTCTATTTCAGCTTTTAGTTCCTGGCTTGTTTCTTTCATAGGTTTGTTCATCTCTTCCAATTTTTTGTTTGTGTTTTCTTCTATTTGTTTAAGGCTATTTTTCATATTTTCTTTGAGAGCTTCGGTGATCATCAAAAAGGAATTTTTGGTGTTGCTTCCTTCTGTTTCCTCTTCATTGCTCAGTTCAGGTTTTGTATTTGTAGGATTGCCACTTTCCTCTGGAGTTGTCTTGTTGTTCTTTATATTATTATGTAAGTTTTTGCACTGCCGTTTGCCCATGACTTTAGTGGCTAAAGCCACAATTAGGTGGCTACTGATCAGTTGTGGCACTCTGGCTTGTGTGTCTCCTGTGACCTCTGAGGAAAAGGTCTGCTCAATCAGTAATTCTGCACTATGCAGGGGACTGAATTTCAAGTCTTCAATCTTTCTCTGTTTGACCAATTGAAGATGGGGTGGTGGCGTTGCAAATTCCCTCAGCAGCAGCTGTGGGGGCCTGGACAGGCAGAGTTTATCTCCACCTGCTCCAGAGTGTGCTGGGACATGCTCTGCAGACAGCACCCGGTCCCAGAACCAGAACTGGAACCGACATGAGTTCAAGTCTCCTCTCCCTGGCAGGGATACAGGTGCTCAGGCCTGCTGACCCCTCCTCACCTCTCGGCGGGGTCTGAGTGTGTCCTTCAGGGTCCCCAGTCCTTATCTGTTCACTCAGTTGTAGGTGGGTAGCCATGCTAATTCCCTCAGCAGCAGCTGCAGGGACTGTGTCAGGCAGAGTTTATCTCTGCCTGCTCCAGAGTCTGTTTGTTGTTTTCTACATATGGATAAACTCGCCTCATTTTAATAAAAATCTAGATTATGAGCTTAAAAGATGATAAATCAGCTGATATATTAATACTACATGTTTTCTTTCTAAAAATATACATATACAGACATAAATATATATTTATATATACATATTTTTTAGTGTAGTGACTCATATCTTTTTTGGAGGGGGGTTAAGATGCAGGTTTTCTCTGTGTAACAGTCCTGGCTATCCTGAACCTACTTAGTAGATCAGGCTGGCTTTGGACTCACTGAAATCCACCTGCCTTTTCCTTTGTGATGGGATTAAAAGCATGCACTATTACTACCCAGCCAGGCTCATACTTTTAATCACAGCACTTGGGAAACAGAGTCAGGTAGATCTCTGTGAGTTTGAGTAGACCAATTTGGAATTTGGTCTACATAAACAGTTCTAGGCTAGTCAGGACTCCATAGACCCTGTGTGTTTGTGTATGTTATACACATAAAAGACACCAGAAATAAATATATACATAAAATATTTTTGAATTACATTTCATATATATTCTTAGTATAAATCGATATAGAGATACATATAAGGCTTATACAAACACAGAGATTGCATATAAAATATAACTCAAAATATATACTAATCTCAAGAGAAAAGTGCAATCTCTAATCTACCAGAATAAAAATAAATTATAGACAGGACTATTTGAAGATTATAAAAATATATTTTCTCTCATAGGAACCATGTCTTACCTAATGATATGTCTTTTAATGGCTCACAATGGCAACTTAACAGAAGCATTTCCAAAAATAAGAAACCTTTTGAATAAATAAATAAAATTCATGTGTAGAATATGCTGACTATCTTAAATTGAGGTGTCAGTTATATTGTGTTCACTAGACATAACTCCAATAGGGTTAAATCTATTCACTCTTGTCACTTGTAACCATTTAGGACATATAATTTTAATTTAACAGAATAATATTTTACAAAATAATAAATTCTGCTTTTCTTATAAACTGATTGATGAACAGGATAGAAAGTAATTAATATTAAATGTAGTGGGATTATGTGTTACACTGTAAATAATTGTCCCCACTATGGGTTTAATATACATGCTGATTGACTGAAGGCAGACAGGAAGTATGGGCAGGGCTGCTATACTAAGAAAACTCTGAGTGCAGGAAGAACAGACACAGATGCCACAGAGTCACCAGAGCTACCAAAAGATGCAGAGGAAATGCTGCTGAGAAAAGGTACCTGGCTGCCTGGCTGAACAAGATGGGTTGAGTTTAGATGAAGAAGTTAGCAAGTTATATGCCTGGGTCCTAGGTCAATCAGCATAAAAATAATATAAGTCTATATGTGAGGATAAGCAGGGCTGAGTGTGGGTCAGAACCTTGGGACCAGGCCAGAAAGTTCAGGCCAGAAATATACATCAAATAGATGGCAGAGTTTACAGTTTCAAAGTTATAAATCTTAACACTGGTTGTAAAAGGGAAGGTTGTTTTATGTTTACATAATATAATTTTAATAGATGAGCTTCATAAAATAAGTTTTCCTTTTAAATTTTAACTCCAAAATTTTTTGTGAAATTTACTAAAAATTTACTTTAAAATTAAGTTAATTTTTGTGAAATTAACATAAAATTTAATCTATTTTAAATTTGTAATTCAATGTTTTTAGTGATCTCAGTGATGTTTGTGCAGTCATCATTGTAACCCCATTTTGAAAGTTACCCCCATATTAAAAGTTTCCTTTTGTACATTGGCTACTCTGGTGTAAGGAACCATTATTCTGATTTCTGAAAAGATAACCTTGAATTTTTATTCATATACTTAAAACAAAATATAAGTTTTTGTGTGTGATTGAATTTTATCATGTGATAGCAACTATTCATAACTTCTTTATATTGTTTTGTAGCTCTTTTATATGATTATATATTCCACTTAGTAATTCATAAAGTAGTCAAAATTTTAAATGGAAGTTTATCATTTTTATGCTTAACTTACTAGGAAACTAACAAATTGATGTGTAGGGTAATTTTAGCATAATATTTTTCCACCAGCTTACTTGTGAGTTCAGTTTCTATATGTCCTTGAAAACTCATGATATTTAATTTGTTTCATTGATGATGACCATAACAATTAAAGCAAATGGTATTCTCGTATCTTGTGATTTTAATTTGTATGTTTGTATTTATCCATCCGTATATTGGTAAAACATCTGTTTTAATATTATACATTTTTAAGGGTTATTATTTTATTGATTTGCTAGAGTTCCTTTGTGTCTAAAACAAAAGCTTCACATTAACCTGGAAAAACATTTAAATCATAGGAAAATAATTTACATCAATGTCACATGAATTAAATAACTCCTGTCAAAGCTACTGTTTAGCAATAAGCTTTAAAAATTAAGTAATTAAACAAATCATGAAAAAGAGTCTGTCAATCACAATTTAATATAAGATAAAACTAATATTCCATCATTGTTTAAATTATTATTTTTACTCAGTCTTGGAAAGAACTTTATTTCTACACTACATTCTGAAACCTTTTTAAAGGTCAGTATATGTCTCTGAAATTCTCTGTTTTCTTAGTTCAAGAAAGTAAGTTCTTCCTGGAAATTTCCAAGCTTTCTCTTTCCTGGGCTTAAAATTTCACAACCATGTTCACAGTAGCAGCTCTGAAACACTAGGAGAGAGAGAGAGAGTGAGTGATGGCTGGAAGATAGATTGAACTCTGCCCTGAATTATTCACTCCCTGCACTTCCAAGGAGACACATATAAGCAGGGTTTTATTTTTTTTATTTTTTTCAAAAAATTCTTCTTGCTCTGTTATTTTTTTCCTCTTCAGCACATGCATCTTTCAGCTTTATTTATTACCACAGGAAGTTGAAGTGCATTTAATGCTAATTATACTTTAAAATAAAAAAGCATCTGCATGGTACAATCAAATAGAACCCATTAAATCTGAAAATAACTCAATTGTCTCCTGTTATTATATTGTATAAATATAGTAAAAAAGGCTTTGGCTAAATTGTGGATTTGCTCCTTGATCTTTTGCAGATCTTCAGCAGTCCTTCTCAAATATTCTATGTTTTTATCTCAAAAATCTCTTGCCTGTTATTAAGGACTTAGCCCTATACAAGGAGCCCTTCTTTTGCATATCATTATTTTTTTCATCTCTCAAATAGATTTCATCATTAACCATTTTATGCCAATATATCATAATCATAATCCAATATTCAATTAATATAAGAAACAGAGGTAACAGCATATATAGTCTCATTCAGTTTCAAGTGATCCTTTTATTAATCGCAATTGTTATATAATCGCAATTATTGATAACATATTGAAAGCTATAGAAAACTCTAGTTAGCAGCTAGCTGTCTCTTAGAACTGTGTCTTCTTTCTCATGACCCAATACATTTAAAATTAAGACAAAGTGAGTTATTTTCTAGACTCACTAACTTCAAATATTAAGCATTTTTAACCAGGCTATAAAATCATAGCTAGATAATTTCTCCAAATGAACCTATTTAAGCATTTTCTGTCACTACCCCCAGCTGTCCCTCAGCTATGCTTCTCAAAAATAAATATCACAAAGACACCCAAGATTATCCTGTGTCCTCATTAGCCTTCAAGCCTGGTAATGTTTGTGACAGATAACTACAGTTTCTCTTTCCTTTGTTGACATGCTTAAATTCTTAGTTAGCATGTTTAGTTATTGTTCTGGGTCTCTATTAGAAACTTATTCAATTATAAAGAAGTTTCTTGAACCTAAGTTAATACTGTTCATTTTAGTACTGAATACAAAATATAATTGAAATGGCATAATCCATTTTTAATGCCCTAAATCTTTTTCTGCTAAAGGAAACTTTTTTCCCTAAAGTGTATTTTGAGTCATGCTAACATTGTTCAAAGACTTTTAATAATTTCCTTTTGAAGACTGTTCATAAAACAAAAATCTTCCAAGAGAGCTACAAAATGTCTCATTATATTAAAGTTATACAGCACTTTTTAAAGTCTAATATCATGGGCTTTTTCCTCTCTCCTTATCTTATCTCTCATCTTTTCAATTCATGCCCTAATATAATTCATGACATCCAGATGAATCCCGAATTATAAAAGCTGAAATCTCTGCTATAACTGTGGATTATTGAGTAGGAAGTGAAGAGAATCACCTTGGAAGGAAGGTGAATGATTATCAGAGTGAAAAGAAATGGAAAATAAGAGTGCATAACTTCTTAGTTTAACATTTCTATTATACATGTACACATTGGTGATAAGGTACTTCCTAGATTACCACTGTCTAGGGGATCTATTCTACCCAAGTGTAATGCATTTACAATAGGAAGCTCTCTAGGTTGAGCAAGGTTAAAAGTGCTCCATTCAGAGAGTAAAATGCTGTATTCTTAATTTAAATTTTATCTTTTTATTTTCAAACCAAGTAAAGAAAATAATTCGAAATAATTTATAATAAAGTACCAATAAGAACTTCTTGAAAAAAAAATCACATATAAGTTAACAGAATTGGGCTCATGAGGACAGAAGTCATATGTAATTTTATGCATGTTAATAACCAGATGAAGAAATTTAGCCTAGCATTTTCATAGCTCACAGAATGGATGAATTTCATTATATTATGGTTAATAAGCTCTTATTTTCATTTCATAGCTCTGATGACCATTCCCATAGATCCTTAGAATTCTCTCCATCTATTTACAGAATAGAGACAAATGGAAAAAGACAAAGCTCTTTTTTAAAAAAACCAAAAACCTCACCTTTCTCCTTTCTTCCATGATCCCAATTTACTCAGGAGATATTCTCTATTTCCCCTTCTCAGGCGGATCTATGGATGTCTCTTTCCTGGTACCTGGCTTCCTGGGGGTGAGGGGATGTTGATTGTAGCCTGATTATTCTTTGCTTTGCTTTAATCCTTATATCTAGAATACACTTATGAGTGAGTACATACCATATTATCATTCTAGATCTGTGCTATCTCACTCAGGATGATACTCTGCAGATACATTTATTTGCCTCCAAGTCAGCAAGGCCAGGGAAAAAGAGAACATGAAAGATGGGACAGTAAAAAGGATAGCAAAGAATTGAATATCCTCATAGACAAAGCCAATGTGGGATTAGAGAGAAACCTGGTGCTAGGGAAACACCCAAGAACCCAGAAGATGACTCATGCTAGGACTCCAAGCAATAGTGCCAAGGGTGCCTAAACTGGCTTTTCTCTATTACTATAAGAATGACCACCCTAGTTGCCATTACAGAATTTTTATCTGGCAGCTGATGGAGGGAGATACATACATAGCTAAACACCAGGTTGAGCTACTGGGCCAGCTGAAGACAGGGAGAAGAGACTGCATGGGGGGAGGGATCATGATCATGACGGGGAGATGCATGGAGTAGACAGATCTGTACTGTTGGGAGTATACAGACTCTGAAATGACAGCTGACAAAGCTTCATGGAATGAATCTGAACCCTCTGAATACAGATGACAGTTGAATGTTATGGACAGTTTCTGGAGCCTTTTGCACTAGAACCAGAGTTTATTCATGGTGCATGACTGGCTTCTCAGAGCCCATGCCTTGCAGGGGGAACACCTTTCTCAGCCTACATACCTGGGGGAGGGATTCAGTCCTACCTCAACTAGATATACCAGACAGTTAACTCACATTGAGATTCTATGTCTTCTTGGGTTGAAGGGAGTAAATGGAGGTTTAGAATGGAAAGTGGCTGGCTGGTGGAGGACTGGGAGGAGGAGCAAGAGGAGCAACAGTGGTCTGTATGAAAATAATTTTAATTAACATAAATTTAGAAAAGATAAAGAAGTAAAAAGAACAAACTAAGAAAATAAATCATGATTATTTTAATTTAGTTTCAAATTAATTTCATTTTATTAATGAAACCAGTTGCATATCTCTACCTGGCTCTATTTCAAGGAGAAACCAGGAAAGGAAGTGACTCTGTGCAGCTACCTCAAGATACAATATCCTATTATAGAATACAGGGCAAAGATTTTTTTTTCAGGAATAACAGTGATGTCCGTCAACCTGCTAATGCCATGTTTATTTCCACATCATTTCCAAATAAATAATATGTAAATAGCATTTAATTAAGGTCTGTCCTTAAATATTTACCCACTATGAAAATTTTGCCTTTCAGAAATTTAATTGCAGTTCATTAATTGCATACTGTGATATGATGGAGAGTAGTCTCAAGAGCAATGTTGTGATACAGTAGAACTATTTACCTCTATTATAATGCAACATCTGTCTTATGAACATTTGCAACCCCTCCCAATGTGCTGTTATTTCCTAATATCTTCAAATAGCTCACAGGTTACCAGCCTGTTGAATTAAAGTACAGATGCACATTCTCATTTAGAATATTTTCCTTGCATAGTAATCAGATGCATTGATTTTCATCATTATCAAATTAATGAAAAGTCTAACAATAACAATAGCTTAAATTTTCATAATTTCTTATTGTTTTGCTCATTCTTTAGTAATAACAAGTTTAATAAATTACAATTTTTTGTTATTTCTCAATGTTTGCAAATACAATCTGTTTTACTCATTTGGCTAATCTGTATAATAACAAAAACTAATCTAAGCTAAGTTAAAAAAAAAAAAGCCAAGATTCCAATTCTCACTTACAAGCCTGTAGTGCAAGAGGTGAAGGCAGGAGAACTAGCATGAGTTAGAGGTCAGGTAGTAATCCATAGTGAGTTCCAGCTCAACCTTGACCACAAAGTAGATGCTGTTCATTGTCGTTTTAATGAATAGTCTGATTATCACTCTATGTTATACATTCTTATCTGTTTAAACTTTTTCATTTTAAGAAAGGGACCAAAATATAAACTATTTTCTCCAGTGCCTCATAAAATAATTTCACTCTTGAATAAAGAACGGGAACCTGTTTGGGGGAATAACAATGAAGTCCAGTAAGCCATCATCAGAGAAAATTCTTACTGCAGCAGATAATGGTTGATGGTCAAAGTTCTGAGAATAAGTTGTGATAGAACCCCATGCCCTAAGAGGATCGTCTGTAAGTCTTCCAAGTGTCAAGGAACACTGCAGAAAGAGAAGGCAGCAGGAATAGAAGAGCCAAAGTATGGGGCAGTTTACAGCAAAATGATGTCTTCCTGATACTACATAGCCTTTCTAATCATGAAACCACTTTAGATGCTCAAGGTCTACACAAGACTGAAAACATCAGCATTTCTTCCTGGAAAAGGGAGAAATCCATTCAAGACTCTGAGGCACTATTGGCAGTTAATAGTTGTGAGATCAGGAGCCACTAATATTTTCCTTAAGTGGAATCACCTTTGGTTACGCTAAAAGGACCACACATACAGAGAAAACATGAAATTAGGAAGGGACTCTTGGAAAGATCCAAGATTTCATTGGAAAATGGAGGGAAATGGAAAACCAGAAAGGGGTAAGAATGAAAATGACTAAACTTCATCATACATGAGTAAAACTGCCAAAAAATAACCAATGAAAACACCATTTGAAATGTCCCAATTTTCTTAAATGCATTAATTTTCTATGATATTTGTATATTTGGATGAAGATTTAAGTTTGTACTAGTAGAAGAATTATAAACTATAGCAATTCATCCTAAAGATTTTTTTCTTTAATTATTATTAATGGCTATTTTTACAATAACTTAAGAGATACTTTTGTTTTAATGTTTATTTATATAATATTTTCTTCATAATTTATTAAGTTCTACGGCAAAAATTTAACCATATCTTGTTTCCCATAAATGTGTTTTGTTTTATCTCCTTCTTGAAAAATAAAAAAGTGTTTAACTACAGATTTTTGAAATATGCAAATATGCTTTTGATCTTTTTTTTTTATTTTTTCCTGATGTTTTCATGATACAACCCATCACAGTTATCTGTCCTTTATATTTCTTACAATTTCAACTGTGTACAGAGATTTAAACTGACACATCATTGATGCCTTTGAAAAGATCACAGGCAATACTGAGTGCTTCTGTCATCAGCATTTGAGAGTAAAATATCATGGTCAGTGTTTAAATGTACTAACATTTTTGAACATATCATATTGATGGTCTTAAAAAGTTCCAAGATTACAGTTTTCTGAAATATTTAATTTTTATAAACTAACCAATAGATCAGTTGATATTCAAAAGTTATATACAGGATTGTTATCTTTACAAATAAAGAATATCTGTCTGTGGGCTGAAGAGATGACTTAAGAAATGAGAGCCACTCCAGAAGATGGAATCCACTGTCTTGGTACTCATGCAAGGAAGCTCACAACCATCTATAACTCAAGGATCCAACACCCTCTGCAGGAATCATCGAGTGCCCACACACAGGTGGCATGTACACAGAGACATATGCATTAAAAGTAATCTAAATATTTTTAAATCCAGAAGTTATCACCAGAGTCCAAAGCTGACAAAATTGTCTTATTTTGTTTTTCTCTTCCTTATTATGTGATCCTGAACTTGAGCATATTTACATTTTTTTCAAATTATTGTAAACCTACAAGCCTATCTAGTTCAAATGTGGCTAGTCACTAGCAAGCGTAAAAAGATCTTCAAGTATATTGTGATTAGGTCATTTTGATGTGACTTTGGTCTTCTTTGTAGGCTTTCTTACTCTCAGATATAACAGGAAATTTCAAGCAGGCTTTGTATATTTCTTACTTAGAGATAAACTGGATATCTGTCCAAGAAATGCTGGCTTTCTTCAATGAGAAAAATTATTGCAACATTACAGTTTGGACATCAAGGGGCTCACTACAACAAGTTTTTGTATTTTTTCCTAGACCTATTTATAGTAATCAGAACTAGAAGATAATTTTGTTTTATAGAATATTATATCTTTATACACTTTTCATATATATTTACACTGATTTTTATAGACCAAAACGAAAGCTTACTTTTTATGACGACCATATACATTTCTTGTCCTTTGTCTTTTTTCCAAAAATTCTCATTCTCAAACCAAGAAATAGAATTAGAATATCTCAAAAATCACAAAATTGTTGTTACTCGCAATTTATTAGCAGTTTCAAAATAATACTACTTATACTGATTTAGCTAGATAAGATTGTTTAAAGCATACAAATTTTTGTTGTGTTCTAGCTACATGATTCTATATTATTAAGTAGTGTTGCTATATCTACATTGTTGAAAAATGTAGCCACCTCAGTTCTCTTTATTTTATCTTTTTCTATCTTAACCCAACAAATCACTACACATTTATCATTTCATAGCTGTTTCAAATGTATATAATTATCCAATTGACTCTTAATCATTATAGGACACATGCCTCATTTAAATAAAATTCTGTGACCAATAACACTATAAGTCAAGACTAAACCCAAACTGAAACACATAACTCATGGTTACCTGTACTAAAAGGACTAATCCTGAGCCTTTTGTGTCCTATGTGTTTCTGCAAAATATTCTTAGCCTGAACCTGCTGCCTTATACCTAAGGTGATTCTGGTCACTCACGTGCTTACCTGTCATGATATATATTTAATCGCTGTGCAGAGGAACAGATTGCCAGCTTTCCTAGACACTTGCTTGGTGGTGTGAAGAAAGAGAGGTTGGAGATTTTGTGGAACAGACCTGAGGAGCTGGCAGGTGAGAAGTGACTGTGGTTTGATTCCCTGTCTCTCTGATATTCCAGCTTTTTGCCAATATCTAGCTCTGGATTTTTTATTATAATACCAAATGTAACTCATGCAATACTTGGCTCCCTGGGTTCTACATGCCATACTGGCACTACAGTCTATAGTCTTCCTTTGTAAACTCTGGCCTATGGACAGAGGTTAATTGGATTGCCCCCGTTGTTTTACAATGACTTTGCATTGAAATAGTACTCAGAATCTTATTAAGGCATCTCTGCTCTGTGCTGCAGGAAACAAAAACTGTTTGTGCTATTTCTTTGAATGGAGATGTATGTTGGAGATAGAACTTTTGCACAGCTGAGTCCTAAGACTAAGGCTTACCTTACTTCTACTCTTCCCCAAGTGGAAAACATCTCTCACTCAAAAAATTACCTGAAAAGCAGTAATGAGGATGGATTTCATGCCCGTCTTCATCAGTGCATCTCTTCCTATAATGATGCTAAATCCATGCATCTCTGGCATGGATTTCTTACCTATTCTAAAGGGGAAATCTTGGACTTAACTTGATGGTTTCATTGCATGACCTCATGTAATTATATTTTTTATGTTTGACCTATGAAAATGAAAGGCAGTCTTTAAATTTTCTGAAGGACAAGCAGATTAAACATTGGATACAATAACACAAATGTAATCAAAACACTGGCACTAAGAATTGAACATGAAGTCAAGGTGATACTTATGTACTGTCCTACAGACTACTGTCTGGTACTCTGCACATTACCAAAAAAATAAAGATAAACCTCAGTTCAGTTACAACCCGTCATTCTTAAGAGTGACCCACCTGTAAGATACACTGGTGCAATAGTGGCACAAGAGTAATTAATCAATATCTGTTTGTTCTGAAGGACCTTTCCATAAAATTGAACTCATACCCAACACTGCTTGAGTCCTAAGAGACTAAGGCTAGATTAGCCAGGGACCTAGAGTAGAAACAAAATTCTACTGTTCTGCAAACAGATAATAATAAGTAACTCCTAGTGCCATTTAGCTATGCTCATAGATCAATGCTTATTCTTCATCAGAGGTTACTCCTACAGCAGATAGAAACAAATACAAGGACACATAGTGAGACATTATGCAGAGTGAAAAATTCAGAAACACTGAGCCCTAAAAGTGATACTTCCATCAAATCTCTCTCATGCAGGCTCAGGGAACATGACTGAAGTGAAAACAGAACTCACTCTGTAGACCAAGCTGACCTTAAATTCACACAAATCTGACTGCCTCAGCCACTGGCTGGCTTTTTTCTTCTTATTTATAATATTCTTTTCCATTCTTGTATTTCCTTCCTTAATTTGACTATATCCATCCTTCCCTTTGTGCTCCCCAAATTTTCCTTAATTTTATTTCATTACTAAATTTGTTTCTGACCTAAATACAATTTAACTTTATAGCATACACCATTTATATTTTAGTCATTTTCTGTTCTATAGTCATTGATATTTTATGTGTTGTTTTGAATTCATTTGAATTGTTTTTCTAGGTCATGTTTATTTTGATCTATGTTGCTGTTGCTGTGGTTAGTTTTCATCTCCCTTAAGGCTACAATGAATTGGCCCCTAAACAGTAGACTGCCTACTGGGAAGATATTCATGTGATATTAGAAGATGTTCAATATAGCTAATATAATAATTATAATACAGGAAAATAAAAAGCAAGACAGTGCAAAGCCTCCAAGTGATCACAACTACTCAATTACAAAGTCTAAAAATACTAACACAGTTGAAATGTCAGACTAAGAAATCAAAAAGGTTACTTCAAAAACATCCAGGGATATCAAAAACACAACCTTCAAAGATGAGTAAAAAATGGAAATCAATTCAAGATGTCCACAGTAAAGCTAAGGAGTGCAAAAGAGAAAGGCAATAACATGGAAAAGAAATTCTGAAATGGAATGGAGATCTTGAAAACAGCCAGACAGATGTTAGTTAAAAGGCTCAATTAAATAAAAAGGACAGTTGAAGATACAACCAATAGATTAAATCTATTGAAAGAGAATAATAATGACAGAAATCAAGAGCTGAGTTGTTCTCCATTTAGATACTAAATGTAAGCAAAAAGCAAATAAACATCAGAAAAAACATCAGACATTCATGGCCACAACATCCAAGATTTCTGAAGCATGCAAAAGAGATCAAACACAATATTCCATGAGGTAGAATAAAGGATTGAGATTAAAAACTAAAGATGTAGAAAATTTTTTCAACATTAGCAGAAAAATTTACCAAAGAAAAAGAAATTGATAACCAAGCACCAGGCATTAAAAACTACCTTTTAAGCACGACTAAAAGAAATTTCTATGTGAAACTTTGCCAAATACTCAAACTACAAAACAAAAACTTAAATAAGCATTGAAAGATGCAAGAGAAATACGCTAACTCACAAAATATCACACTGGTGGATCACTGAATCTTTCATCAGAAAACTTCAAATCAAGGAAAATATAAAATATTCTCAGTATTTCCATCCCTGAAAGTAAATAATTTTCAAATAAAAATAAAAAGTTAAAATTAAAAAAAGAACTGATGGGATGACAAGAATACTAAAGACAAGTATGAACTAATAATTTATGACCAAACCTACTTAAGTGCAGAAGATACTTACAGAAATCTTTTTTTATTATGAACAAAGTCTCTTTTTTATCCACGCATCCCCTTACAAAAATTTTATGCAGAGATGCCTCTCGTGAGAGTCCCATGAGAGCATACGAAAGAAAACTTATTTCCTAGAAGGGAAAGAAAAGAATTAATCATATCAATCTCATGAAATCAGGAAGCCTTTAATATGACAAGGAGAGAAAGAAAAGAACAAATAATAACTGAATTAACTAGGAAACAACAGAATTGCAGGGACTAGAAAATCCTTCTGGATATTAATTGTATATTATATATGTATATTATTGAAAATATATTTTTCCATATTCTATATTCTGATTGCAGTTTTGCCACCAACTACTCCCATTTCCACCCATCTCAATCTACCCACTGCTGTTTTCTCACTAGAAAACAAGCTGGCTTCTAAGTGATAAAAATAAAATAAAGTAAATAAAAAATCAGAATATGACAAAAAACAACCAAGCAAGAAAAGTAGCCAAAGGAAAATTATATACACTCAGTGATATATATGAGTCTCGTAAAAATATAAAACTGGACATAAAAGTCCTTTTCAGATATTCAGTTTATTTTTTAAATTTTTTTTCTTATCAATTTCACATCTTCATCATCCTTTGGGCTTCAATTTACATATTTTTCTTTCCTATTTCAACAGAATTGCTTTGTGATCATATCAATTCTTTCTAGTATTTTAGTTCTGGGCAGATACCATCAAGCCAGTGAATGTTGTTGGTAGCCAATGTGGTGGTTTGAATGAGATAGTTCTCATATCCGCAGACATCTGTACACTTAGTCCTTGGTGTCCATTAAAGAAAGATTAAGAAGTGTGGTTTTGCTGGAGTAACTATGCTACTGGGGTCTGGCTCTAAAGTTTCAAAGGTTGTGTGTTATTTCCAGTGCACTATCTCATGTTCCTGTTTGCATATCAAAATGTGAGCCCCCATCTCTAAGATTACAGCTCTCATCTCTGTGTCCACTGCTGCCAGCTGATCCCATTATGGATCTAATCCTTTGGAATTGTATTCCCCAAATAAACTCTTTCTTCTGCAAAAAAAAAAAAATATATATAAAACTGGAAGTAATGATATATTTGCAAAAAATACCCTGTATGGTGGGAAAAAAACAAACAAACAGAAACTCTGCCTTAATTTATGAAACAAAGAATGTCAAAAAGGCAAGTCTATGGCTGGGCATGGGGGCCTATCCTTAAGAGTAAATTGTTTCCCCTGTGAGACTCCTTTAGACAAAAGGGAGTCTTTTTATTTGCAAGTGGCTATCAACTGGAAATAGTTTTTAAGTTTAGAGATGGGTGTATACTCACTTCTGTTTTCAGCTCTATGACCCCTTCTGGTTCAGATCCTGTGTACTCTGCTTCACTTTCTGCAAGTTCATATGTATACAGGTCCTGTATATCTATAAGACCTTGATGCCTTGATTTCCTATCCCCTCAACCCCTACAGTCTTTCTGTTCCAGGACAGACTTCCAGGACAGTCAGAGCTGTTTCACAGAGAAACAGCAAAAAATAAAAATAAAAAATAAAAAATAAAAAATAAAAAGAAGAAAAAAAAAGAGTAAGAACAAACTTTTGAGTGTTTTTGAAGTTTTTATTTTCCAAAAAGAAGAAACTATATTTTAAAAAAGATAATAAAATAAAGAATAAAACTTTGCTTTAAAGTGAAAAATTATAACTAGATAGTAAAAATAAACACTAAATTAAAAAATAAAATAATAAAAAAAGCCCCTCCATGATTTGGAATCAAAGGGCTGGACCAAAGGGTGAAGTTGTTTGCTGTTCAATCTGGAAGTCCTGTTTTCTAAACCCTAAATTATGCATTTGGAACTGATATTTGAGAGTTTAATGTCAAGAGCAACATGTTTTCATTTTAAATGAGCAGGTATAATATACACAAATGAGGCTATGTAAGTTCTTCATATCTCAGTTGGTGTACTTTTAACAACTAAGACAGCCATCTCCATAAAAGAAATATTACAAATTGCAACCTACAATATTAGGTAAGAAAAATACAGAACCAAGCAATTAAATTTATCTACATTCTAGACACTGTGCACTTGAATTCACTACATAACAAAGTGTCTTACAGAAAATACATTTAGAACTTATCCAAGGATGGCTTGAAATTGATTAAAGAATAGATAGGCACAAATGGAGCCAGTTCATTAAGTAAGGTAAAAATACATTACATAGAACAAGGAAATTTCTCCTCCCATGCAATTAAGCATGTGACCTGTGAAAATGTTTGGGTGGCTTTGTGAAAAAAATGTATAACTCCCCTTTCTGGTCACCCAATGGCCAAGCAGTTCCTTTCATTTTCTTAAACATCTCTATCACCAACCTTAAACAGACTAGCATTTTTGCTTCTGTCCAATGTACTGTTGAACCTGCTAATAGTGTTACTTCTTTGGCTAAAACTAGCCATCTATTGTTCTCTGGGAGTTAGAATGCAAGCTGAAGTTTAATATCTAAGTCAGGTGATATCTGAAGTGAAGATTTAATGTTTTTCTATTTAAAAAAAAAAAAAGCCTCTTAAATCACACTTTTTAAAAAGGTGATAAACTAGTAATTGTCCAGACAGTGAGTTATTCATTTAATTTGCATGTGGTTCTCATTTACTTACCCAGTAGGGGTGTTTGGTACAAAGTTACCAGCTTAACTCTGAATAATTGACAGCATTCTCCAGCTACCTCAATTTAAAATAATAATAATAAATGAGGATTTTGACAACTGCTTTCTAAAGTTTCAATTTTTTATACATCAAACAGAATATGCTAAATAAACTTTAAGTAATATTTTGAATGGATATTTAAATTGATTCCATGCTATGTGAAATTTGTAATTTTGAGATTATGTATGATCTCAGAAGAATCATAAATTATTATTTCAATGATGGATGCTTTTTGATATAAACATTATTTATTCTCTTGGCTTAAAACTACTTTCAATAAATTATCAGTAACTTACAACTCACACAAAATTTTAGGTACTTCTTTTATTTAAAGTTGAAAAAGTACTGTTTAAAATAATGGTTAGCTATGTGCCTTGCCAAACCAAGCACATGATCCTTTATGTTTTATTTAACAGCTATACTTGCAAAGGAACTGACTGAGTTAGGCCCCAATAGAATGGTGTTTGTAATGGGAACTGTGACAGACAATTAAATGTAAACGATTGAAGAGGCTCCACTGTAGTATCTTTAGCAGTGTCCAGGATTGAAAGTTGGGGTGATAATACTGTCCCCAAGACCATAAACCAACCAAACCTCCATTACCAAACATGAGAATGCCTCTTTAAAATGGTTGGTTAATAGAATCCAAAAGATTCTCAAAACAATATAGACAACTGCTACTCAGATGTTCAAGGGAAATCTCTGTTGCTGAAAGCATTACACACTTCTTTTATGAAAGTTATGTAACAATAAATTTTTAACTGACCTCAAAGCCTTTTCCAAGAAGACTAGCATTCATAGTAAAAGAAAATGCTATATTGCTATATAAGCACAAAAGAAAGAGCAGTCAATGGTTCTACAAAGCTGTAGCACCTATAAACTACTGCAGGCCACCATGACAAGATATTTCAAAAGATGAAATAATGGCTTTTGTACAATGGGAGCAAACCAAAAACTATATAATTGCACCTGAGACTCACTCAATAGGAAGAAAGCTGTACTTGATGTTGTAAAACTAGTCAATTTCCTGCAGCTAGTGAGGTTATGGATCCCGGAGGAGAACCTAGCACTGTCAATTTCTTGAACTAACATAATTCTTTTTTTTCCTTTTATTTATTTATTTATTGTTATGAACAAAGAAGTCACACTTTCTATCCTTGTATATCCTTACTCAAGGTCCCTTCCCTCTCCCACCACATCAGGTCATTTTTTCTTCTCCGCGACTCCCTATCCCCTCCCTGGGCAGGCAGCAGGCACTCCTAAGGTCCCACTGTCTCAATGTTGCTTAGTTCAGTCTCCACTCCTGGCAGATTCAGTTTTCTCCCCCCACCCTTAAGACTGAGTCAGATCTAAAAAGGGAATTCTCAGCAGAATTACGAATGGCTGAAAGGCACCTGAAAAAGTGCTTATCATCTTTAGCCATCAGAGAAATGCAAATCAAAACAACTTTGAGATATCACCTGACATCTGTTAGATTGGCTAAGATAAAAGACACAGAGGACAGTCTATGCTGGAGAGGATGAAGAGCTAGGGGAACACTCCTCCATTGTTGGTGTGAGTGTAAGCTTGTTCAGCCACTTTGGAATGCTATATGGCTGCTTCTCAGAACTAACATAATTCTTAACTCCATTATAAATACTATCTTTATAAGTAAGAGGAAGAGTAGCTTTCACCTCTCATCAAAAAAGTCATACATTTTGAGCAGATAGAGACCATTACTGAAGATTGCAATGAGTCAAAATACAGAAGATGATTCACAATGGGAGCTCATTCCCACCAACACATAATTTTTAGACAATAACTTGGGAGAGTGCAGTCTGTAAGAGACAAACAGCCATGAAATCTGTTATGTGCTTGTGCCTCCTTTATATGACTACAAACTACATCTACATAACATAAACAATATGTCTGCCTAAACAAGAGTTGAGCAATGAGAACACCAGTCACATGTCAATGTAGATGAGAATATCAAGCAATAAGTAATAACTTCTTAGAGCAGGAGAATTGTTCTTCTCCAAGAATAAGTTTCTTAATAGCTATCTAATATCAAGTTTTCAGCCCTAAAAATATATACAAGTTACTCTACATTGAATCATATTTATATATTTACTCATATATACATATGATATATAAGATTATATGTATGATATATAGATGTCAATAAAAACTAAGGAAAAAGAGGCTGTGAATTTTAAAATGAATTAGAAGAATCATGAAAGGAGATAGAGGGAAGTGATATAGTTATGTTTTAATGAAATATAATATTTTAAATATAATATTATTACGTATGATTTAGTCATAGATATTGCCGCTTTCTGCTTTAGTTTTTAACTTGACATAGCTTATTATCACTTGATAAGAGTCTCAGGTAAAGAATTACCCTTGTCCTATTGGCCTGTCGGTATACTTATGGGCAATTGTCTTGGTTGTTTATTTATATAGAAGGGTCAGCCCACTAGGGGCTGAACCATTCCTAGACAGGTGGTCCTGGGATATATAAAAAAGTAGCTAAGCATGACCTAATAAACAAGCATAATAATAATACATATATTTATTATAATTTTTAATTTTTCTGTTCCCTAACTAGAATTAATAGCAAACTAGCCTGTTTTTGATCTCCTGCTTGACTTCCTGTCCTGACTTCCCTCAATGATAGACTGTGGCTGGAAAGCTAAATAAAGATATTCCTCTTCTAATTTGATGTTTTTATCATAGCAACAAAATAAAATAAGAAAAGATAGTATAAAGAAGAAAACACCCCCTCCCCCACTAAACAAGAATGCAAACTATTCCAATAGCATGTGTGGTCCTTACATAAACAATTTCAGGGCTTCCGGTTCCGCTCCCGGGACCAGGTGCTGTCTGCAGAATCCCAGCGCACTCTGGAGCAGGGGCAGGTAAACTCTGCCCCTGACCACATCCACAGCTCCTGCTGAGGGAATTTGCACGGCTCCCACCACAACCTCGAACTGAGCGAACCAACAACTGCAGGGGTCTCTGAAAGACAGAATCAGACCCTGACCAGAAAGGTGACAGGAGGCACACAAACCCAAGTGCCACAATTGACCAGGACCCATCTAATTATGAACCACTGAAGCCATGGCCAAACGTCAGTGCAAAAAATTACATAATACTACAAAGGACAACATGGTAACTCCAGAAGAGAGTGGCGATCTTACAAATACAAGACCTGAACTGAGCAATGAAGAGGAAACAGAAGGAAGCAACACCAAAAATTCCTTTTTGATGATCATCGAAGCTCTCAAGGAAGTTATGATAAAAAGCCTTAAAGAAATAGAAGAAAATACAAACAAAAAAATTGGAAGAGATGAACAAATCTATAAAAGAAACATGCCAGGAACTAAAAGCTGAAATAAAAGCTGAAATAAAAGCTGAAATAGAAGCAATAAAAAAGTTGCAAAATGAGGCAAAAATGGAAACAGAAAACCTGAAGAAAAAAGCTGGAACTAGAGATACAAGCATAACAAACAGAGTTCAAGAGATGGAAGATAGAATCTCTGAAGTGGAAGACTCAGTAGCTCAAATAGATATATCAGTCAAAGAAAATAGTAAAACTAAAAAAGCCATAACTCAAAATGTTCAGGAAATCTGGGACACCATAAAAAGACCTATTTTGAGAATAATAGGAATAGAAGAAGGAGAAGAACACCAGCTCAAAGGCACAGATAATGTTTTCAATAAAATCATAGAAGAAAACTTCCCTAACCTGAAGAAGGAAATGCCTATAAAGATACAAGAAGCTTACAGAACACCAAATAGATATGATCTCAAAAAAAAGTCAGCGCACTACATTATAATCAAGACACAAAGCATAGAGAACAAAGAAAAAATTTTAAGAGCTGCAAAAGAAAAGGGCTAACTCACATATAAAGGCAGACCCATCAGAATAACGCCTGACTATTTAATGGAAACGATGAAAGCTAGAAGAGCTTGGTCAGAAGTTATACAGACGCTAAAACAGCATGGATGCCAAACTAGAATACTATACCCTGCAAAATTATCAATCACCATAGATGGAGTAAACAAGGTATTTCATGACAAAGTCAGACTGAAAGAATATCTATCTACCAATCCAGCACTACAGAGAGTATTAGAGGGAAAACTACAACATAAGGACCCCAGATACATCCACGAAATCACAAACAATCAATAAGTCCACAGAAGAATACTCTAGAGAAAGGAAATACAAACAAGTTACCACCAAAAATGGCAGGAAATATGAATCAATGGTCACT